>CAJUYI010000406.1:0-67372 GCA_910591695.1 Galerucella pusilla
TCTAATAAACTTAACGGTACACCTCTTACTCCATATCTAGATAGTTTAAGAAGTAGTAGTTTATGATCCACACAGTCAAAAGCTTTAGAAAAATCAATAAATAAGCCCATTACTTGCATTTTATTATCTAGTGACTTTACGATTTTATTTTGGAACTCTATTAATGCAGTCTCTGTACTCTTTTTGGAAGTATAACCATGTTGAGAGGACGATAAAAGATTAAATTTAGTGAAAAAACTACACAACTGATTTTTAATATTCAACTCAAAAACTTTGGAGATAGTTGACAAGATACTGATTGGTCTATAGTTGTTTATATCATTAGGATCTTCTTTTTTATAAATAGGAACTACTCTAGCTAGTTTTAATTTATGCGGAAAAATGCCTTTTTCAGTTGACAAATTCAGTAAGAATGTCAAAGGTTTTGTCAGTAAAACTGCACATTTTTTAATTAATTTGTTATTTAACCCATCCATTCCCCCTGCGGCAGTATTTTTTAAGGGCAGTATTAGTTCAAATACATTCTCCTCTGTAACAGGGGCCATATAAAATGTTTTATTATTAGACGCAATATTTTTATTTAAAAATTCTATGTCATGAAGTAATCTATCTAAAGGGGGTTTAGTAAAATTAATATTAAATTTATTTGCCAAATCTGAGTCACTTATCTGGTTACCTTGATCATATAATATAAGTTGACTATTTGTTTTATTAGTTTTTTTCTGCAATTCCTTTATTAATTTCCAGGTTGCTTTAGTTTTATTTTCCGAGCTCAAAATTCGATTATCATAGTACTCCCTAGAGGCCTGTTCCAACCTAACCTTATATGTTTTATTTAGTATTTTACTAATTTCAACATATCGTCGATCGTGCTTAGCCAAAGTATTATATAATGATACATTATTTTTTAATTCCATTAACTCTGTACTTAACTTATAGGTTTTAGATTTTTTATTTTTAGTACTGTGATTTCTTGTAACTAACTTTTCTGGAAAGGCTATTTCAAAATAAGATAAAATAATTTCCTCAAATAGTTATATGCCAAGTTGGGACAGATCTGATCAAAAACACTAGACCAGTTTTCTGCCATTAACAAACTATGAAAATGTTTTATATTGTCTTGTGAATACGAACGTGAGATATATTTCACGGTTGCTGTTTTATTTTGTTGAGAAGAGATACTTGTTTCGAAATCAAAAAATTGAGAGTAGTGGTCAGATAAATAGAGGTCCACCACTGCCGAAACATACTGATTAGATGTTCTTACAAATATATTGTCAATACAAGTTGCAGAGTCTTTTGTAACTCTAGTTGGTGTTCTGAAACATATTTCAAAATTAAAGCTGAACAATAAATCTTCCAACATAGAAAGTCGAGTACCTAGTTTTATAAAATCTACATTAAAATCTCCTCCAATAATTTTCAAAGGAATCAGGAGCATGGTTGAACGCTTTGCCGTAGGCCCCATTAGGAACGCTTTTAGATGACGAAAGTTTCCGGATTTCCATTGGTCTCCGTTTAGGCTGTCAACTTTGTGTCAAACATCGCTGTCGTTGCGGAGCTGATGTTGATGAATATGGTAGACACGGCCTAAGCTGCAAATTAAGTGCTGGCCGTTTTTCACGTCATTATGCAGTAAATGACCTTCTCAAACGAGGCCTGTCATCTGCAAAGATTCCCTGTTCGTTGGAACCATTAGGTACTTGCCGCGACGACGGTAAACGTCCAGATGGTATGACTCTCATTCCTTGGCAACGCGGCAGACCCGTAGTCTGGGATTTCACTTGTACTGACACTTGGGCTCCGTCTCATGTCCGATCCACATCTACTTCCGCAGGTGCTGCTGCATTACATGGCGAAAGTTTTAAAATCAATAAATACAAAAATTTGGAAAACATTTATATTTTTGTACCTGTAGCTATTGAAACCTCTGGTGTTTTCGGTCATGAAGCTTTAAAATTCATTAAAGAGATCGGTAAAAAAATATCTGTAGAAACCAATGATCCAAGAGCAACTTTATTCTTCATACAACAAATAAGTATTGCCATTCAAAGAGGAAACGCTTCCTCTTTTTTGGGTACGTTTCCCCGTTCTAAGCCTCTAGAAGAACTTTTCATGAAGCCTAATCACATGAAGCCTAATCCTTCTATCATTTTCAAACAACCTCACATTATTGACCCTAAAAAATGTGATCTTTCCTTTTTCCGAAGTTCTTCTTTACCATCTTCATTCTCTTCTTCAGCAGGCGTACTATCTGATAATATATGCGTTGATAATTTTAAAAATTATGCCTCCAACAAGCTTTTGGGCCTCAGCGGACTAAAAAATATAGATAACCATCAGCCAGATGATGTCCCAATCATAGGAATACTGGAAAATATGACAATACTAGAGAATGATGCGATTCCTTTGCGAAACAAATTATCTTTGACCAAAATAAAATATAAAACTGGTTCACCTCCACTAAAGTTGAAGACATCAAAGAAAAAGTCAAATTCAAAATTGGAAGTAAATGAAGACGTCGAAATAAAAAATGGGTCAGAAGTCGATAGGGACCTAGTTGCTGAAAAAGCAAGCGGCAGCCATTCCCTCTCTAAAAATAATTCGAGAGTCAACAACTTTTCTTCCTACATTTCAATTTCCACCAAAGATTTTCAGAGAGGGGATGAAACTCAACCAGAACAAAAGGACTTTTCTGAAAATGATTTGAATACCAAGGAATATATTAGCAAAATTATACAAACAACTGATCTATCAACATCACACAAACTTACCAAAACCGCAATCTCCCCATCGAATTCGATAGCGAATAGCCTTAATTCGAATTCGCTATCCCGTCGATCAAGTGAGAGAGAAAATCACCGAATCCGTGATTATTCGGATGATGATAGTAGTGGCGAAAGGGCTCTTAACAATTACTCCCCAATCCGATCCTTGGACGGTGTTCCCCAAAAATCTTTGGGTCTCAGCGGCCTTAAGAATATCGGTAACACATGTTTCATGAATAGCGTTATCCAATGCCTATCAAACACAAGGTGGCTTTTAGAATATTTAAAGGAAGATGCACACATGAGAGATATTAACACGAGCATATCCAGCATGAAAGGAGCACTGATTAAAGCGTTTGCTGAAGTTATAAAGGAGCTTTGGTCTGAAGACGGTTCGGACAGAGTAGTTAATACTGTGTCATTAAAAAGTCAATTTCAACGATTCGCTCCGAGGCTCATGGGATACGCTCAACAAGATGCGCAGGAGTTCATTCGTCACCTCTTAGAAGGACTCCACGAAGACGTCAACAGGGTACATGAAAAACCGAAGCCTATATTATCAGAGATTGATGAAAAACTCAGTGACAATGAAAAAGCGCAAGAGTCTTGGATAAGATGTCTGTGCATGGACAACTCCAAGATAGTAGACAATTTCGTCGGTCAATTAAAATCAACACTCAAGTGCACACATTGCGGTCATTGTTTCGTTACCTTCGATCCCTTTTGGGATCTATCTCTTCCCATACCGCAAAGAACAGGTCAATTACGTCTTTCTCAATGTTTGGATTCGTTTACGAGTGAAGAATCACTCGACGGTGATGAAAAACCGACATGTTCGAAATGTAAAGAACGTCGACGATGCACTAAATCGTTCTCCATACACGAATTCCCGAAAATCTTGGTAATTCACTTGAAGCGCTTTTCGCCGATGGAAAGATTTTCCAATAGAAGGGCTTGATATGAGCCATTATGCGGCTGATAATATGGCACCCTTTAGGTATAACCTCTACGCCATATCAAATCACAGCGGAACCACTTATAGTGGACACTATACGGCATACTGTCGACATCCCTACACGGGCCAGTGGCACGAGTATAATGATTCGAGGGTGTCATCAATATCGTCGAAATCATTAATCAGTGGGGAAGCGTACGTTCTCTTCTATGAGCAAGAGGGCACGATGAATTCCCACCTTTAAGTCAATAACTTTTTAGTTTCTTAATTGAATATTTTCATTTTGAACCAATGCTTCATTTGGTTTTTTCGCAAAATTTATTTATATACACTCAAATAGATTTATTTATATTTATGCCCTCCCTGTAAATTTTATGTATTTTATTGAATAAAAATAAATAATTTTTATGTAAAAACTAAAAAAAAAAAAAAAAAAAATATATTATTGTGGTATTCCGCACATACATGAATTAAAATTTCATTTAAAATTAACATAAAATCACTAAAATTTCCCCCCGAAGGCCTGTAAATAACTATACAAATAATTTTATATTGAGGTAATTGTATACCACAACATTCTAAGATATTATCTTTAGAAACATTTTTTATATCATATTCATTTACTATTCCAGAAAAATTGTCATTTTTATATATAGCTACACCACCATGTGTTGTTATAGTTCGACACATATTCGTGACCAAAGTAAACTGGTTAAGTTTATATTCTTGAATGGCATCTTTTGTTTGCCAATGTTCAGAAATCATTAAAAAATCACAATAAAATTTACCAGCAAATATATCGTTCAATAATAAAATCTTATTACTAATACATTGTATATTTTGATGTACAAAAGTTAAAAAATTAGTTGGATTTATAGTTTCATTTGTTAATCTAATGTTATATTTTTTGGACTTGTTCCTAAAAAATTACTATTTCCTGACGTTTTAATAAAAATTAAATTTTTCTGAATAAGTTTGAATTTGGGTTTTGTTAAATTGACAATACTTTGAGCGATTTCATATTTTTTTAGATTAATTCCATTACAATTATTAAGATCCAGAAAAGTTATTTCACCCTCTGCAAAATTATTAATTTTACTAGTGTACTCATATAATTTTTTGTTGAATTTAAATATGGATTCATTGATTTTCTTTTGATTATTAATATATGATACTGAGGTGAGTATAATATTTGTATGAGTACACTTTTTAATTTTATCATTAATATTTTTAAATAGTGGATATTTGCCATTCACAAAATCATTAAAACCTGCTAATACCACAATGTGATCATTAAGAGTAAAATCTTTAGTTAAATTTATAATATCCTCAATTACGCCATTATACAAGGCGTTTGATTTGATAATAGTTTGAACATCCGTATTACACATCAATAAGTTTAGTTTACCTCCCAGGTTACTTCCTTTTTGATCACATAAGATTAATAATTTCCTTTTTTTATATTTATCTTCTTCACCTTTTTGCACCCTTTCCTTAATTTCTTCTTCATCTCTGAGGACAATAACTTCTTCTGTTACATTCTTGTCGGTTGTTGTCTTCGCCTGATGTGTATTTATTTTATTTTCTAATAATATCTCATTAGATTTTTCTATCTGCTTTTTACCTTTGGTTTCAGTTACAGTGTGATTTATATTTGTTTGTTGTTTATTTGATTGAAAGCATAAACTATTTTTAAGTTCAAATATTTCTGATGCATAGGCATCGTTGTCTACACTTAATGTTTTAATTGAATTTAACATATCTACATTTACACTTTCAAGTGCTTTCAATTTACTTCTTAAGTCCTCAACTTGCTGCAAACTTTCTTCAAGCCTTATCTTTAGGTCTTCATTCAATTTATTATTCCTAATTAGATCTTCATTATGTCTCCTTAGTTGGTTTTCTAGACATTGTTCCCTTTCAAATACCTCGTCTTCAAAAATTTTTGAATTTCGTTTTTGCTTCTTGAAGTATGTTTCTCTTTCGTGGTTTTCTTTAGCTAACGTTTCATATTTCAGCTTCAATGTTTCAATTTCTTCTTCCTTGCTTATTTGCATTTCCTCCATATATTGCTCAAGTTCTATCTTATCTTTTTTGATTTTTGATATTTCTTTATAGATATTTGTGGTTTTATCACTTTGGGCTGCATTGGCTTCCCGGCACTCTTTTGAGCAGAATATCAAGTAACCTTCTAAAGAGGTCGTATTTTTTTTTTTTAGAAAACAGCTATCATGAAATATTCCATAACATATTTTGCAGCAATAGTAATTTAGATCCCTATGTTTGCAACATTTAAATTGTTTTTTCTCCATTTTTGTGAAAATCAATAAAATTTATAAAAATTTATCGTAAATATTATTGTTTAATCTAGACTTTGATTATTTCGCACGTGTCAATTACCTGGCCTAATTTTAATACAATGAACTATTAATTAGTGATATCAACAGTTTTTTCTTAGTTGATAGGGCGACAATTTTTAACCAAACTACTCAATCTTCACCATAAATTACAGTTCCAATCCAAGGGAAACTGATATCACTGTGTAGCATTTATCATTATGAATCAAACCATGTTAATTTTATAATTTTTGGCCACGAACTTCTAATGTTATTTTGAATTTTGTAGGAGGTCTATTACTAATGTTCACACACTCACAAATTGATATACTATACTGTATGTTTGTTTTAGACGTTAACTTAAAATAGATACATTCATCAAACTATCCATATTAAGGAGTTAATAAAGTAATATAAGCTCTTAAATTCCTCTCATAAAACTATTGAACTAGCGGTTTGCATTTTCTCATACCCATTACCGCCATATTGCAATCTAATTGCGAGTGATATGCTACAATTCAATTTTGGTTGAAAATGAATAATCCTGAACAATTTTATAACAATTATGTACTGAAATAAGTTGCTCTACTCACAGAAATTAGTTTTGTCTGGAAGACTGTAATTATCGCTTTTAAAGAAACATTGTCAAATAAATTAATGCTTCAGAATTTTTTTCATTTTTGATAAAATAACTAGCGCGTTGTGTTTTTTCGAGGTACCGTAATCTATTTTCACAGTAAAATTTGCTTCGCATGCCAGTTTTCAGGTACTTCTGTGTCCCTTTTCAATATCGCCAAAGTTAAGATAATGTAGTAGTGTGTTATAGACGCCTTACCTACTTAAATTGGCGAAGCAGATTGACAGTTGCATTAGTTTCAAATACATAATTGATGTTTCTATTATTTAGCAATATTAAAGTTATATAAGTATTATGGTTTCTTCTGAAAATCTTGTTTCAGATGATGTAGGTCAGTGGTCGCCAACCTATCAATGTGTTGAGCTACTTTGTTAATTTTGGAATAAACCGCGAGCTACCCACACGGAAGCCACGTAATGCGACGTGAATGAAATAATCCACAGTTAATTTATCATTATATGTATTTATTTTACTATTTAACTGGTAATACATAGGTACTAATAATAAAATAATAACAAAATATCTAATATTACTAGTACCTACGTACTTAATCATAGCTACATTCCTACCTACCAAACGAAGGTGCTTGAAAAATGAACACAAACTTTTTTCCAGACACAACGGCATGTCACGTAAGATTTAAAAATATTTAATAATAACAACAAAAAAGTAACGCACTATTTCGGTAATCTTTGGCACTATCATGAACATATACATTAAAAAAAGCACGTTCAATGAGAAGGCTGACACTCGGACTCATCGATAATTTTTTCAATATTCGCAGTATAATTTGATACAGCCATTCGAATACAATTATCCAAATGTTCATCTGTAAGTCGATTGCGATATTTGTTTTTAATATACTTCATATTGGAAAAAGAAGATTCACACAAATAGGTTGAACTGAATAATGCTTTCACTTTCAAGGCAACAAGGCATAGACCTGGATTTTTGTCTTTACTTACAATAGGCCAGATACATTTGGTACTTGAGACTAACGATTTTAAGGCTAAATCATATTGAAACTCAATCACTTCCATTTCTGTTGCAGCGATGTCTTCGCCAAAGTTTTGCATAACACAAATTGCAAACTGTTGGATATCAATTTCCATAAAGGGTGAAACAACAAACTGCGCTATTAAAGCCATTTCGTTGAAATCCTTGAAACGATTTTTGAAGTTATTTTTCAGGGTAGAAACTATTTCTACATGATATTTGCTGTCATAGGGTTCTAATAGATTTTGAGATATTTTTTCTAAAAGAATAGGAAAATGCTTGGCATCGCTGTTAATTAGGTTTTGTTCCCAAAACTCCAGCTTTTTGATAAATGCTTTTATATCAGAAATCATTTCCGCTAGTTCTTTGTCTCTCCTCTGAAGCTGCAAATTTAGTTCGTTTCATTTCTCTGTAATGTCCACGAGAAAACCAAAATCTCTAAGCCAGATTGAATTTTCTAGTTCCGGAGTCGGTTCATCGCGTTGTTTGAAAAATTTAACTATGCCAGGTAGCACATCATTAAAACGTTTCAGCACCCGTCCTCTACTTAACCATCGAACTTCAGAATGAAGGAGTAGGTCCCCGTATTGACAGTCAACTTCATCGGCCAAGGTTTTGAATAATCTTCTTTGTAACGCTTGAGCTTGAGTTCACAATTTTTACTACCAGCTTCATAACGTTGTTTAGTTTCAGGAAATTTCCACATAATGATTGCTGATGTATAATGCAGTGGTAACAAAGAAATTGCGGAAATGTTTCATCTTTACGACATAACGCCACCAGACCCTTATCGCAACCTACCATAGCTGGAGCGCCATCGGTTGTCAAGCCTACTAATTTCGATATTGGAATTTTCTCGGAAGAAATAATATTTTTCAAATGAGAATACAACTCTTGTCCAGTAGTGTGTCCTTTCAGTGGAATAAACTTCAAAAGTTCTTCTTCCCCTCCCGTTCAAAGCAATCCTGATCATATCCTGATCGTTAGGTCCGGTTGATTGGTTCTAGTCGATTCTTGATGGCGTCAGCGGCAGATCGCTCACTGCAACGTTGCCGCGACTTTATGTTTAATATTATGACAATTAGATATTTTTATGGAATTTTCGGAAGCTTCTCTGATTTTCGTAATTTTTTTTTAATTAAAATCGTGAGAGCTACCAGAATTGCCTCCGCGAGCTACCGGTAGCTCGCGATCGACAGGTTGGCGACCACTGATGTAGGTGTTAACGTCATATAAATGGTATATTAACTTCTAAATTACCTTTATGTGGTCCTTAAACAGTAACTTTATGTTCTGTATGTTCCTTGTGGTATATTATTCATTCTTTTTTTTAATTTTTTGGGAAATTAAACCACAATATTTTTAAATTCTTTACTTCAACGTTTCGGTAGCGTTCCAGCTACCGTTGTCAAGAAAAAATAAGTAGAAATTAAGTAAGAAAATTAATAAGAAAAATTTGACAAATTTTTTCTGTTGTGTCAGTTAGGGATAAAAAAATTACTTAATTTCTACTTATTTTTTCTTGACAACGGTAGCTGGAACGCTACCGAAACGTTGAAGTAAAGAATTTAAAAATATTGTGGTTTAATTTCCCAAAAAATTAAAAAAAAAAAGAATGAGTAACTTTATGAGTGTCCATAACTACTACGGCTTGGAGGTTGATATATAAACGTCGTATAAAGGATATTTCAAACCTTTATAAGAATATTATAGAAGTACTATAGAACAGTTATCATGCAGTTGCTCGTACTTAATACCCTTATGAAATGGTTGCCTAACGTGGGCCTATTTAGAGTTATAACAGCTGAATAAGCTCTGTATATATGCTTATTTCACATTTTAAGGCACCATTTACCTTCCAAACATGATTTTATAAAGGTGTTTATTACTTTTATATATCAATTTTTGTTACTTGGGGACGTAATAGTAATAGATAACGTCACAGTGCCACTCTGGCCAATAATTTTAAGTAGGACCTTATGGCAAGTGATATCTCGTTTGAAAGGCACATTGGCTAAATAAATACCAAAATTATTGAACTCATTTTTTAAATTTAATTAATCAAATATCAACAATGGGTTCTTATAGCAAGTGTTCGAAATGTGCTCCGTCTACTTCCTCACAGTAATACATCCTATTAGTAAACTCTTGTCGTACTCGTTCGAATGTGTCAGCTGAAATTGCATTGCATTCTTTAATAATTCTTTCTTTCAAAACGCCAATGCTATCTGGTGCCGTAGTATAAACCTTGGATTTCAACTACCCCTATAGAAAAAAATCTAATGGTGTCAGATCTGGTGACCGAGGTGGCCATTCTATAGCACCTCGCCGGCCGATCCATCTACCTCGATATTCTCCATCCAGCTAACGTCTTACTGCACCATAATAATGTGCAGGAGCACCATCATGTTCAAATGTTATTTCCAGATGGCAAAATTCATCTGGATTATCTTCCAGAATTTCAAGAATTAACGGCTCAATTGCATTTTGTAACATCTCCAGATACACTTCACCGCTTAAATTTGAATTTAGGAAAACAGGACCAACTATGTGGTTTCCCAAAATACCTGCCCAAACATTGACTTTTTCTGGAAATTGGGTATGTTGTTCACGAGAGGTGTGAGGATTTGTGTCACTCCAATACCTTACATTTTGTGTATTCACATTTCCATTGAGGCAAAAAGTACTTTCGTCACTAAAACAAATTGTTTTTGTGTAATGTGGGTTTTGACTAATTTTATTTGCCATACATTCACAGAATTCGAGTCTCCTGTCGGGGTCGCCATCCGAAAGGTGGTGCACCATTTTTAACTTGTATGGATGAAATTTATTTTTAGCCAACACTCTCTGTACTGTACTTTTACTTACTTCGCAGATAGACGCAACTTTATTTGAAGAGGAAGTAGTGTTTACTACCATTTCAGCAACTATATCAATTTTTTTATCATCACTAAATGCTGGTCGACCAGATCGTTTGGCATCTTGAACACTACCTGTTGCTTCAAACTTGTGAAGGAGCTCCCTAAAATAAGTTCTCGAGATAGGGCGATCTGGGTATCTCTCATTAAATAAACGTTCCGCTTCATGTAGATTCTTTCTAGATTCACCAATTATTAAGATAGCTGCTACCTACTTTGTCGGCTTGAGTACGTACCATTTTGCCTATGTAAACTCTTAAACGTCTCGTTAAACAATAATAAAATTAAATATTTAAGATATTTAGGCAAACTTTGCAAAGCAAAGAATACTATTAAATCAAAAACGTCAATTTTTTTGACAACTAACCAGAGGCTGACTGAAAAATCTTCAATATTTAAATGTGAAATAATAATTTTGGTATTTATTTATTTATTTATTTATTTATTTATTTATGGAATTTTTGGGAAATCGAGGCTGGTGAAACGAACACCTGATAAGGCGGGAGAGACAAGTGAGTGGAGCGATACTGGGATGAAAAGGAAAGAGGTATCGCCTCTGGAGAATAAGGAGCAGAAGAGGAAACAGAAAGAGAAAGGAAGGGATGAAGTGAGGAGGGGAAAGAGGAAGAGAGGGAGAGTGTAGAGAGATTGAAGGAGATGGTAAGGCGACTGGAGAAAAGGGTGAAAAGGCTGGAAGAACAAAAGTCGATGGCAGAGGGGCGGGTCAGGGAATTAGAGAGGTTGAGGAGAGATGAAGGTAGGATGGAGAGAATGCAAACACGATGGAAGGAGGGGAAAAGATACTGGGATGGATGGATGGAGATTAGAGATAAGGACTGGGATAATGAAAAGAGGGAGGGAATAGTGGTGAAGGTGAGAAATCCAATGTTAGGGGATGGAAAAATAAAAGTGGTATGGGTGACTAGGGAAGACAGTGGAATGGAGAAGGGGATACAGAGGATGTTTAGGGATAGGTACCCGATGCTAGGAGAGAAAGGAGAGGAAATGGAGGTTAAGGAGGTACGCACTACGGAAAGAAAAGGTACAAGGGTGAACGCGGAGGAGTTGATCTGTCGGATCGAGGGTGATTGTAGGGATAAGAGGAAGGTGTTTGATATGATGAGTCGACTGTTTGAAGAAGTGGGGAGCAAGGTCAGCGTTGGGCTACACAGGCTTGAGCATGTGGAGATGGAGGTGCTGAGGAAGATGATTGCGTGGGTGAGAGCAGATGGGACGGAGGTGGCAATTTATACAGATAGGGAAATGGAAAAGGAGGTCAGATTGAGGCGGTAATCCTGAAGGATATTGGAGAAGTCAATGATGGGGGGATAGAGAGGATTAAGAAGGGTTTGAGGGAGATGGAAGGAAAGTGGGTGTCTCAAGGAACAGGGAGGTGGTTATAGAGGCAAAGAAAGGGGTTGAGGTCAGGGGAATTCTGAGGGGTGTGGAAAGGGTAACAGGAGCTAGGGCGGTGGAAGCGGGAAGGACAACAAAAACCATTAAGATGTTGGGGATAGACCCGTGGATTGAAGATGAAGTGGTGAGGAAGAAAATAGAGGAATTAATTGGGGGAGAGGCAAGGGTGATGAAAGTGGTGAGGGAGAGGAACGGCATGAAAATGGCGGTGATGATGATGGAATGGGAGAAAGCGAGAGATTAAGCTGGACTTAAACAGGGTAAATATTATAGAGGGGAGAGAGGGGGGCAGAGGTTTTGGATGTGGAGTGAAGGGCCACCAGGTTGCGGGATGTAAGGCAAGGAGAGTGGAGAAGATTAGGAAATGCTGGCTGTGTAAGAGTGTGGGGCACATGGCCAGGGACTGTCGGCAAGCTTTCTTATGTAGGGTATGTGGGGAAAGGGGACACAAGCCAGGGGAGGCAGATTGTAGTAGGGGACGGAGGGAGGTTGATGTGTACGGAGATGGAAGGGATGGGAGGTACCCTCTGGACCCCTCAGAGGGACGAGTCTGGGCAAGTAGGAGGAAGGAGAGGGAAGACCGCGGAAAGTAAAAATGTAAAGGATGGATGAAGGGTGTAACAGATTAATCTGGTGGAGAGTATGAAGGTGAAAGAGAAGGCATATGAGAGGTAGGAGTGATAGAAGGGAGTAGATGACGGAGAGTGTGTGAGGGACCGCCGCCCGCCTTGAAGTATACTAGGGTAGTGATTCCGAGGCGGGAGTAACGGCGAGATTGGGGTGGGTTTGGTTGGTAGGCATTCCCTTGGGGATGAGTCCAACACTGTCTGGGTACTGGTTCCATTCGAACATGAGTTTCCCATCTCAGCCCGAAAAAAAGGCTATAATTAATAGAAAATGGTACCTCATTGTTTAGATCTTTAGATCTAAAGAGACAAAAAAAATTGATGTAACAAAGTTGCCATCAAATAACATTTTACAATCAAGTAAAAATTAATAGAGAAAATTAATCTAAAATAATGAAACTCTACTATAATGTCAAAAGTTATGAGAAATTTAAATATTTTAAATGTTTTTAAATATAACAAATTATAAAATTAACCTGTATGAAATTTCACAATTGGAAGGGTAAAAACATCACTATCATTAGTCCATCAAGTAGTACTTTGCAACAAAGTGGAAATATTTAATAAATTGTGGAATGAAAAAACCTCAAACTAACTTAATAGAAGGAAAAAAGGAAGTTAAGAACTATGTATGTTTTCTCATGAGAAAACCTGAAACATATTAAAACATATAAAATAATGAAAACTTTTAAATTGAAGTG
Organism: Galerucella pusilla; assembly: GCA_910591695.1. Lineage (NCBI taxonomy): Eukaryota > Metazoa > Arthropoda > Insecta > Coleoptera > Chrysomelidae > Galerucella > Galerucella pusilla. The sequence goes on from CAJUYI010000406.1 coordinate 13,354, forward strand.
GAGAGTATGTTCAATTTAATGAAATTCATCTCTTAAAAATTAATTAAGGGGGGGAGTTCTATTATGGCAAGAAATTTTTTTTTTTTAGAAGATGTGTGTCAATTGAGGCTATACTCATTAGTTATAATAAAACACTTTTCAACTACTTATGTAATTTTATTATTGATATATTTGAACGATACAGGTAAAAACATGTGACAAACAATACTAACTTGAACTGTATACAAGAACAACACAATAAACACTGGAAGAATACGCTCAGGCATAACCATCAGAAAAAGTAGCGAAAGAACTGCTCTCGATGAGCAGGAACAAACTACGCACCATAACGGGTCTACTTACGGGACACTTTCCCACAAAGGAGCACCTGAACAAAATATGGCTGTATAACCGAGACCTTACATACAGAAGATGCAAAAAGGATACCGGAACAGCTCTGCATATACTATGCAACTGTGAGACGCTGGGCCACAGGAGGCAGAAATGGTAGACCCCAAATGACTCCAGACGACTTCTACAACCAACCAGCCAAGAACCTGTATGAGCTAATACAGAGAACGGATTGGATGAATAGGCTGTAGTCAGAACACTAGGAGTATCCACAATAGGCTCAGTAGGCTGAGGTGGTGCCGGCGAAGGGACGATCCCTTTTTTTAAAAAAAGCTGTTTCCAACCAAACTTAATAAGGTGTCTCCTAACCAAAAAGTTTTGAAAACAAAAATTCTATCCTAATGAGGAGTGTTTAAATATTCTATTTATTAATAAAAGTAGTATTTGGTAGAATGACATTAATTTAGTTTTAATTGCAATAATGATCAATTATTATTATTATTCCATGTTAACGACTAACTAACGACAAGTAAATTCATTTCGTGGATTCAGTGGTTACTGAAAATTTCCCCACCCCGCCTATCGTCTGGTGAGTTTGAATTGAGAAAGTGGTGAGTACAGGGGTAGCGCATATTGGAGTTTACTGTTCAGACGTGCCCAAAGCTTTCAGCTTCTACAACAAGGAAAAAGGTATTTAGAAAAAAAAATTAGGAATCTCAAGAGAACTCCTTCCAGATTGTCTAATTTCAAAATGACTCTAGAAACGAAAATCAATTTGGCAGATGTTTTTCAATTCTTAAAAAAAAAACTATTCCGAAAAATTATAGTAGTTCAACTTTCTAGAATGCCAGTTAAAACTGATGAATGAAGCTACAAAAGTAGCAAGTTATACTGGCGAATTCAAGCATGCCAGTGAGAACTGGGTATTGCAGAAAAAGCATGAAACAAAAATAAACGCAATGGAAATGAAACATTTAAGGAAAATAGCAGGTAAAACGAAATGAGACAAAGTAAGGAATGAAGAAATCAGAAGCATAACTAATCAAGAACCAATAATATAAAATATTAAAAAGAAACAATTGAATTGGTTTGGCCACCTAGTAAGAATAAAGCAAGATATAATTGCGAGAAAAGTAATGGAAATGGGAATATAAAAAAAAAAGACAAAGAGGACGACCAAGGAGGACGACTCATTTCAATCACCGTTGACCGTTTTGGGCTGTGTTTACGTGAAAAGATAGACTAGATTGAAGAAGTAGGAAATGACATAGGAAAAACATTAGGAGAGATGAAGGCATTTAGCCGGGTACAGAAAAGAATGGAAAAAATGGGTACAGGAAGAACTCCAATCCGACGCCTGAGAAGGCATAAGGATAAGAGAAAGAAAGAAATAATTAAATCGCAACATTAAAACTGGAAAAATTACAGAAACAACACTCCAAACTAAGTACCTATAATTAAAGACATTACTTGTAATCATTACGGAGTTAAACATAACAATTTAATAAATAATGTACTTTGTCGAATCTGAAGCTTTGATAAATGGATATTTTTATAGTAGAATTTTGTTCAGTCGTCAAACCCTGTATTGCATTGTGCTGATCATTTTAGTGAATTAACTTGTCGTTAGTTAGTATAATTGAACGGTGATATGAACATGAACGTTGTCGAAGATAAAATTACTAAAAATGGTGAGATATTCGATATATTTTTTCCTTCGGATTTAATTGTATTCAACACTTGAAAAGAATCTGTACACATTTTTTATCTATGAAATAATAAATTTAGACCAGTTTTAGTTGAGTTTATTAACACTTCACCAACAAATAATAAATTCGCATATATGTAAAATCGGACTTAAAATTTAAATAGATAGATACTAGAATACTTATATTATGTACATTATAAACCATATCCATAAATGTATCTCCATACCTATTGTGTATCCTAATCATTCCGTGGTCCTCTTGTTTGTTGAAGTCGCTCAGTCGCTCTGATCGACCCCTGAGCGCAAAGTGCCCCTGTTGTTAAATAAATAATAAAAAAGGAGAAAAAAAAATAAATAGAAAAAATGGAAAAAAAATAGATGTGAATTATAAAATGTAGATAAAAAAATGTATCATAGTAGAATAGGTATAAGATTTAATTTTAAAAAATATGTATATCCTTGAGCAAAATGTTAAGCTGGCGAATGGATATAGTATCCGCAGCCAAGGTAAACCAAATCACACACAACAAATAATAAACTGTTCATTGACTTCATTGCGGAATTATTGTAACAATACCGCTTTGTTCACTTATTTTTATAGCTGTTGTATGTAAATAACGAAAAATATCATTCTGATTTTCCAGACGATCCGTTGGCAGACCTAAAAAATTTAATTTATATGGATCTCTTGAATCGAAGATGGTTTAGAGTAATGTTGAGATCTCTCATTATTATGCAAATAACGAGCTCTTTAATAAATTTTTTTAATGTAGAAGGACAATCGAAATTTTGTAGCATGATCATACAAACGCCAGTAAGTCTTTAAGTTCACAATAAATAAATACTCACTCACCCCCATTGTGAATAGATGTTATCTGTGGTGGATATGGCATGTCCACCAGCTGAAAGGACTTTTTCAATCCAAAGAAAACTTTCGGAACACAACGAATGAAAACAGACTGAACGGCTTGGTTCTCATGAACGTTTACTATCGATGATGCTAATGAAGTAGTGGATATATTTAAAAAGAAAATTAGGAAATTAATTTTGATATATTCTGTTTCTGTAATATATAACAGAAGGATAAATTTTTAAATTGTGTCTCACTATCTATGTAATTTTAATCGTTTTATTTTCTTGAACGCAAGACTTTACGTGGACTTGCCCTATACAACAGAAATTCTAACCTACAAGACCACGTAAATATTATTTTGAGGACTTGCGAACATCACGATCTCTCAGATGCCCCCGACCAAAGCACCACATAGTAAGTAACAAGATCGGAAACCACATTAATGATGGCAAGACGAACTTGTGGGAAAACATGGGGGTTGAGTCCGCGAATGATACACTGGATATACAGTGTAGTGGTTAAACCCACAATAAGAGCCAGCGCAAATTGGACCCAGCCCATGTACACGCCACGCGCAGCACACGTGTGACCGAAACCCAGTCCAAGTACACGTTTTTAATGGTAACGCATATTGAACTCAGCCCACGCCCACGCCCATGCTTTACCCATACCCATTACCCTACATATACCAAAATACCCATCATTTCTCCCAGTATAGCTCATAAGATGACAACAAGCCAGCAGCAACTTCTTCTCGATTTATAATCTGAATCTGAGGACGATGAAAGGTATATAGTTTCACACCTACTCGGCCTCTAACAATTTCAATTAATTTTTCCATCTTAAAAAATATAGGAAATATAGGAAAATATATATTAATATAATATTATATTATAATATAATCCAAATATAGGAACCCACGATCCACGAAACTGTGTTGAAAGCACAACTTTACCCATGCGAACACAGGCTGGAACTGTACTGGCCGTGGGATAGGTTTAATATGCGCCACTCCGTCTCAATCAACGTTCTACAAAATAGTCCACGCGTGTGCTGCGCGTGGCGTGTACATGGGCTGGGTCCAATTTGCGCCGGCTCTATATGCGTCTTTGGTCTGGTGGACAAAGACGACACAAAAGAATGTAATGATGGTACTAGGCAAGGTGCAAAGACTTGATTGTCTCAGTATTGCAAGGTGCATGAGAAGCACACCACCGGCAGCACTAGAAGCCTTATTTGGCATTCCTCCATTACACCTCGTGATAATGGGGGAAAAGGGACTTTTTAGGCAGCAAAGCAACCTTAGCAGCAAAATAGTTAGATCAGGACACATATCCATTAAGGACATCATAAGTGGAGCCATCTTAGATATGAAAACAGTCTATATGGCCACTAAACTTCTCCCCAGTCCCAAATATGAGGAAGAAATACCTCAAAGAAAGGACTGGCGAGATCCAAGCAAACTGAAGTTTCCCCGAGGAGAGACCTGGTACACAGACGGGTGAAATGAGAAACACGAGATGCTCCTTCTCACTAGGAGAACATACCTCTGTATTTCAGGCAGAGATTTATGCTATCTTAGAATGTGTCAGAATTAACAAACATAGGACTGACACTCATATGATAAACATACTAACTGACAGCCAGGCAGCCCTTGTAGCTTTAAAGAGCCGCAAGGTAACATCCAGACTGGTATAAGAATGCCAGAAAAAACTAAATGAACTAGCAGACCATTAAAGTAAGATTAGTGTGGGTGCCGGGACATAACGGTATTTCTGGAAATGAACAAGCTTATGAACTCGCGAGAAGAGGTTCAGCAACAGCATATGTTGGACCAGAACCAGCCCTTGGGACCATACAAAAATACAAATACAAAAATGGGTACAAAGCCAACATAAACTTCAGTGGAGAAACACTCCAAAGCAGGTACACAGTAAAACCTTCATAGGTGACACATGTGTGAAACGGGCCGAAGAACTACTGAATATCAGTAGGAATAAGCTAAGAATTATTACAGGTTATCTAACGGGTCATATCCTGGAAAAAGATCACCTGCATAAAATAGGGTTATATAACGGGGACCACAGCTGCAGACTTTGTGGCATGGAGACCGAAACCGTAACCCATATCTTATCTGACTGTGAGGCACTGGACTCGAGGAGACAAACAATCTGACCTATAGGTATCGTCTACTCGAAGGTACGGTGATAACTGGATGGGTGGACTAAATGTAAGCCAATAGGCTGCAGTGCTTCCGGCATCAGAAAAAAAACGCCCCTTACTCTATAATTGCTCACATGTTTTATGAACGTACCCTTTGCTTTCAACTTTACTTTTTATCACAAACTACTCACTGTTTTCATGTTAAAATTGTCCAAAGCCGTACAAGGAGTAGCGTCACTTTACCGAATTCCTCTAAATAACAATTTTGCTTTTTGGTAGAGTGACCGCTTGGAAATATGCAGGTATGCGATATACAGTATGGAAACCACTTATGGAATAAAATTCTTTGCCATTATTTTAGAAAATTATAAAAAATGCCAAGACACGTCAACTTTTGAATTGAGTTGTGCGTTATGTAAACATAAATTTAAATGTACAGGGTGATTCACGCAAGTATGCCATAGTCGGTGTTGTTTTTGGAACTTTAGTTCTTTACGCCAGGTTATGTTTGAGCGACCAGGGGTCGCGACGCAAAAGATCTGACCGTTACGCGTTACGTTACGCTGCGTTATGTTACATTGCTTTGTTATGTGCCTTGCTTTTGCGTGCTTGTGCCTCCTTAGTCTCTCTCTCGTTTACGAAGCAGCGATTCATAATAATAAATATGCTCATACCCGGATTCGAACCCGGGCCGCCCGCGTGCAATGCGAGCATTCTAACCACTGAACCACCGATGCTATATTGAAATTCTATGCAAAGCTGGTATTCGCATTTCTAGTGATCTACTTGAATTTGTTCGGATAAATTTTTACTATTATTTCCATAATTTTTTTTTGCGCTATTAAGGGGTCTAGCTACTTTTCGAAATACAGGGTGTTGAAATTTTGTAAACTTGAATGTTTTAATTCGATAACTTTAAAATGGATTGATAAATTGATTTGACATTTGGCAGGTTGTTTTTAAATGTAAAAGGGCATATTTTGAAAGAAATTGTAGTTTGTGCAACTAGTGTGGATATGATGGCCATATCGCACGAGGACGAAGATGGAGCAGGACGCCGTAGGCGGAGTGCTCAATCGTTCAAGTGCGATATGGACAATCCACACGAGTCGAGCAGCATATTTTTTCTACGACCCACTTAGGAAAAAATCTAGAAAATAAAAATTTCTATAAACTGTAATATAACTTCAAATTAAAAATTTAACAATTCAATTTTATGTTTCCACTAATTTTGTGGTAAACTAATGTCCAATTTGTATCATGCTACGGTTTCCTTTTTTAAATATACGATGCTGTTATAAGTAGATGTTGCCAGTCGGACTCCCTCATGGAGGGTACCGTACCATTATCTATAATAATGAATATTCTGCTAAATATTTCAAACGTCTACCTGTTGTCGTTATTAATATCAAGCAGAATGATTATTTAAAAATAAAATTAACAATAAAAAAATTCCTCGCGGGGAATCGAACCCAGGTCTACCGCGTGAGAGTCTGGTGTGCTTACTACTCAACCACCAAAGAATATGCAAATTGTTTATCTATAACGTCAGATGTATTACATAACTTTTGCTTAAAAGGAACTAAAGTTCCTACCGTGTGTCCCGCGACACGTTCTACCTTTTTTTTTTAATGAAACACCCTGTATATTTGCATATTTCTGAAATCCTCTTAATGAACCGATTCCAACAAACTAAATAATGTATGATCAATTATGAATTATACAGGTGAAATTTTTATTTTTACAGTTATTAAACACATACATAAAATACCTGATGTATTTGATTTTAATACATTAAAATCAATGCTCAAACTGTTTTCCACCTGGTTGTTGGCAATAACACAGTCTCCTATAGAACTCTTCCTTAACTTTGTTTAAAGTTAAATATTCCGTATTTCTGTGGTTATCCTGTCTTTGAGGTCTACAATGCTAGTTGGTTGTGTTGCATATACTTTGTTCTTGAGATAACCCCCACAGAAAAAAATCTAACGGCGTAAGGTCTGGCGATCTAGCTGGCCACTCAATAGTACCTCTTCGTCCAATTCATTTATTGGGGAAGATTTCATCTAAATAAGTTCTTACCATTTAGGCATAATGGGGTGTTGCCCCGTGTCTTGCTGGAACCAAACATTTTCATTCGGTAAGCTAGAATCTATTGCGTTGGGATATAAGTTTGCCAACGCAGGAATAACTTCATTTCTAAGCATATTCAAATATTTTTCAGCTGTCAATTTTCCATCTATACATATAGGGCCAATAATATGGTCGCCTATGATACTGGCCCAAACGTTCACCTTTTGAGGGTACTGAGTATGTGTCTCACGCATCCAATTAGGATTCTCTGCTGACCAATATCTACAGTTCTGTCGGTTTACCTCTCCATTCAATGTGAATGTTGATTCGTCAGAAAAAAGAATGGTACCAAGAGCTATCTCATTTCTGTTCAGCTTATCCATCAATCTTTCGCAGAAATCCATTCTACGATCTGGATCGTCTTCTGTTAACTTCTGCACAAAAGTTAATTTGTAGGGATTACGTTTTTCTTTATGAAGACATCTTAGAACAGTTGTATGACTAACATTATTTTCACGGGCAATTTGACGTGTACTTGAAGTTGGATTCTCTTCGACACTTAACAAAATATCCACTTTCACATCATCTTCAACGAAGTGTGGTTTTCTTTTCAATGGTTTGACATGTCCAATTTCTCTGAATTGTGCATGAATTTTAAACACAGTACTTTGTGAAATATTAGGCAATTCGGGATACCTGTGATTAAATAAGTTTGCCACTTCAACTTGTCTTCTGCAGTTATCCCCGTACCCGATCATCATTAAAATCTCAATTCGGTGAGTCTCAGTTAAATATTTCATTGTAATGTCGACAAGGAAAGAGTGTTTGACAAAGATTATACTTTTTCAGTATAAACTGTCAACACATCAACAACTGACAGAATAGAAAACAATCCACATTATCTACCGATTTAAAACAATCCACATTATTTACCGATTTTGTCTAATTATTAGTGATTTTAGGCAATTTTTAGGTATTTATGATAAAATTCATGGGCGTAGCAGGTTTTGTTTAATATATAAATACGTCTAATAATTAGTTAGTTTAGATTTTTGATAAATCCATATTTAGCTAATTCAAAAAAGTACCAATATTTCAAGTGTAATAAATTATTAATTTTAAAATTTCACCCTGTATAATTCATAATACATAATTGACCATACATTATTTAGTTTGTTGGAATTGGTTCATTAAGAGGATTTCAAAAATATGCAAATATACAGGGTGTTTCATTAAAAAAACAACACCGACTATGGCATACTTGCGTGAATCACCCTGTACATTTAAATTTATGTTTACATAACGCACAACTCAACGTGTCTCGGCATTTTTTATAAATTTCTAAAATAATGACATAAAGAATTTTATTCCATAAGTGGTTTCCACACTGTATATATTGTATTAATTCCTTTTTGAATTTTAGCTCATTATAAACAATATTCTGATACAGATTTTTAAAGTTGACTATTTTGATGCCGTCTATAAATACTTTTATACAACGAAATACTGTGACCAACAATTGAAAAAAAGAATTGCAAAAGAAAATAAAGATACAGTATTTTATTCAAAAATTTGGATGATATTTCTACAAATCAGTTCAATTTCTGCTACGATCAGTTTGGTTGCCAAGAATTACAGAGTTTTCAGTTTTGATACCATTGGACTCTTAGGAAAGAAGTTCAGATACTTGGCAGACTTTCTAACCGTCTCTTATGCGGGGGTAACTTTGTGGCTTCTTTCAATTATGCTAAACAGCTGGATTTACTTCGTAACACATGTTAAAATTCAATTTATGTTGATAATCCAGGGCGTTGAAAACCTCAAGAATTTTCAGAACGATAGTATTAGTAACGACAACGAGTTTTATCAAAAAGTGGTACGAGATGCTCTGAAGAAAACTATTATTCACCATCTACAAGTCAAAAAGTAAGATTTTACAAGATATTTATAAAATAATTTTCTCAGAAAATCATTAATTACTGCTATAATATAAATATTATATGCTAATCAAAAACCAAGAAACTCAATAAAAAATATACGGCATTGAAACAATTTTTCGAAGGATGGAGACTGTTATTTAGGAGGTCTGTTCCATAAATAAAATTTACAGATAACTAATTTTTCCTCCTAATTACGAAATACGGCACTTTCCATTATCTGGAGCGCTATTCTGTAACTCGTTTCGGAGAGAAATCGGTATCGGTAAGACTCAGTTTACTCAGTTATCGACAGCCGTCGGTAAGTCGCATGTGCGGCATTCTGTATACCTTTTCACCGACCGATATCGCGAATTCGAGTTGATGAGAATCGGTATGTCTACCGTGATCTAATGAGCCCCACGGTAACCGTTATCGATTTCCGTTGAAAGGAAATTTTCATTATTTGTTGATGTCTGACTGGAATTGCGGATTATTTAAGTGACTTTTTAATATTTGAAGAGTAACTATATTGTGTATAGTGTCTAATCTAGTGTTTTATAAGTCCTTCCCATCTTTTCCACAAAATTTTCCTGCAGCAAAATTTGAATGGCTCTCCTTGTACTGAATCAAATGATCCCTCTGAGCGGTATTATAACGCTTAGATTTGATAGAACAAGAAACTCCTTGAAAATAATCAATATCTGTACTTATCCTATCTTTGAGACTTGAAAAAAAAGAGATACAAATGTTAATGACAGATCAATTCTTCAATGCTAGTTGACTCTAAATTTCGAGTTTTTGAGGTTGTTAATGTTAATATAAACATGAATTGTATCGTCCATGATAACATATAAAAGATATGTCACTATCACTATCTATTATCTAATTATATGATCATGGAGACTAGTATATGATCCTACCTTCCAACGAAATCAAAATATAACCTCTAATCTTCTTCTTCTTCTTTATCCATTATTGGGTAATATCACAAGGGATAATTTGCTCTAATCTTCATCGTGCACTTTGGTTTGTTTACAAATTTGACAGTTTCCCTCATCGCTCATTGGCCACATGTACCGAATCGAGTGACGTCACTTGTAAGCCGATAATTTTTGGTTGCAATTCCGAGCGTCAAAAACCGTGGCATACAGAATAGCGTTATATTAGTCCCGTCGGCCGCGCAGCCGATGGCTGTTGTTAACATACCGATACCGACGACTGTCAATGCCGCGTACAGAATAGCGCTCCTGGTGAATTTTAGGAATCTTGAATTTACAAGAAAATATATTTAAAGTATTGTAACTTTGATAAAACTGGATTAATTTTAATGGAGTTTGCGTAGAAATGTTGGGGAAACTTATAAGATCAAAAATATATAATTACAAAATTAATTAATGCACATACATTTTTGGATTCAATGATTTTTTGTTTTATAAGCGAAAACAGCAATTTTTATAGATTCGGGTGAGAATCTTCTTTATTTTTCAAAATAAAATTCGATACTCCTGTAATATAAAGATTAATATTCAACGAACACAATGAATATAGTGAAGAAGTATAAAAGGAATATAGTGAAGAAGTATAAAAGTTAATCAATAGATAATTTCAAGATATAATTTTTTTCATACCTTTTTCCAATAAAAATATGTGAAAATTAATTTATCACCTTTTATATTTATATTTTTTTCCGCAATTCAGAAAGTAGGTCTTCCGCCGTGCAGCAGAGTCGCGCGGATGCGGAACACATACTTAGTTTACCGAATTTTTTCCGCACAAACCATTGATCGGACGAAAAAAACGCAAAAGACCTTTTTTAGTGCAAAACACTCACCCTACACGGTGATTTTTTTATTCTTCTCCACCTCCCTCCCAGCGTGAAATATCAAAAAATATTTTTTTTTATAATTTGGGAAATCGATAGACTGGTAAGCTTTTTTTATATTAATCTACATACTTCAAGGTACTTATAAAAAAAATCGGCCGTATTGCTAATTACTTGTACTTTTGGTCTAAAAAAATGACCCATACCGACTGGCCTAAACACATAATTTGAAATTTTAATTTTAAAAACTCTCAACCTGCCTTAGCTGCAGCCAATGTATACCTATCCCAAACACATTTGTAGGCTACGAAATCTATTTTAATTAGCAATTTAGGTATTTAACTTGTAACCAAAAAATTAGGGAAAAGGATGGTTCCACTACAGGAGGTATATAAAGCATTTGAAATAATTTTGATGTATATTTTTAGGTTACACAAATACGTTTCTCGAGTAACAACAACACTGATGATTTTTCTATTTATTGAGGGTTTTTTATTTGCGATTTCGTTTATATGGATTATAATCGTCGTGAGTGAAAATAATTAATAAGTATAAATAGAAAAATTGTTACTATAAAATATAAGTAGGTCTGAGCAATATTTGATATTTTTTTTAGGAAGGAAAATCTGCTATTATGGTAGCAATTGTTGGAGTCATTGGTACTTTAACTAATCTATATCGATTTTGTGCTGGAGGTGAAATTTTAATTTCTTCTGTAAGTTTTTCAACCAAAAAAACTGTCGTACTTCTATCTTAATTTTTTTAGTCGATGAAATTTTATGACACGTTATGTGACACAGATTGGATATACTGGAATAAATCAAATAGAAAGACCCTTCTATTGCTACTTCAAAATACAGCAAATCCTATAGCGGCAAAATTTTGCGGCATAATATCGGTTGATTGCAACTTATTCAAACAAGTTAGTAAACTATAAGTCCTTCTTAATTTCAGCTTTTCAATCGTTACCTTAGATGTCGCTAGGCTCTGTTCCGATATCAACGTGGAATCTTCTAAAATGATATGTTTGTTCCAGCAAAAAAAACCAAATTGTTCAAATTCATTAAATTGTCATAATCATAAATTTTGTTTCAGTTTTACAAATGGTGCCACCAAGCAATTGCAATGATTGTAAATTTGCAAAGAACATAAAATAGATAATAATTTCAAGAGTATCTAATTCACATTTAGCTTAGATGTACTCTATATTTATTATAAGAATTAAAAACTCACTGTTAGATAGATGTGTGTCAATTCAGCTCTTTCTGTAGCTACTGCATCTGATGGGTAAAATATAGTACAAATTGGTACAGCTCTAAAAATTGCTAGATCTTCTAAGGCCATTTGACTAGACGGTCAGGACCGATGAAACTCAAAATGCGAGTTGCTAATGTTATAATCTATAAAGCAATTTAGGCACCGATAGATCAAAGGCACAAAATATTATTTCTGTAGAAGTTTCTTTGGTTGAACTGGAAAGCTCATTAAAAATTTCATTTCCACTGAATTTTCTATTCTACTTTCCCATTCTCATTTTATCTTGTTCAGAAAGTATTTTATGAAAGTAACTTTTTAAAATTAATCAACAATATAGGTACATTTTTATCATACCTATACGATTTTATTTGAAGTAGCCATCCACATAAATATTTACAATTATTGATGGAATATTGCTTTTATATCAAAAACAATGTATAGTGAGGAGTGTTTAAATATTCTATTTATCGAAAAACGTACTATTTTAAGGTAAAATGACATTAATTTAGTTTCCATTAAATATCGCTATGGACATGGACGCTGTCGAAATCAAAATGACTAAAAATGGTGAGATATTGGATATAATATATTTTTTCATTCGGTTTGAATTATATTCATCACTCGAAAAGAGTCTGTACACATTTTTTATCTATGAAATAAGAAATTTAGACCGGTTTCAGTTAACTTTAACGAAATATATCATTGGGATTTTCCAGATGATCCGTTGATAGACCTAAGAAATTTACTTTATTTGGATCTCTTGCATCAAAAATGGTTTAAACTCATGTTGAGATCGTTCATTATAATGCATATAACGAGCACTTTAATATGTTTTTTAAATGCAGACGGACAATCGAAATTTTGTAACATGGTCATGCAAATACCAGTAAGTCTTTAAATTCACAAATAATAAATAAATACCTAATACCTACCAGCCCTTTGTGAATAGAACAAATAATATTCTTACCTACAATACCAAGAATCCACGGAAAAATTGTTTGAGCACATCACACTGGTGTGTTACGCTGCTATAAGTACTAACATATTTTATGAACGTCCCCTTTGCTTTGAACTTCACTTTTTTCCACAAATTATTTACTGTAATTTGTAAAGACAATTGTTGATTTTTGGTATAGTCAGAGCTTGGGAATGTACGTATGCGATATATCATATATATTAATTCCAATTTGATTTTTAGCTTATTATAAACAATATTCTAATACAAGTTTATAAAGTTGACTATTTTAATGCCGGCTATAAATACTGTTATACAACGAAATACTGTGACCAACAATTGAAAAACAGAATTGCAAAACAAAACAAAGATACTGTTTTTCATTCCAAAATGTGGATGATATTTCTACAAATCAGTACAATTTCTGCTACGATCAGTTTGGTTGCCAATAATTACAGAGTTTTGAGTTTTGATACCTTTGAACTCTTAGGAAAAAAATTAGAATACTTGCTATCCGTCTCTTATACGATGGGAACTGCGTGGCTTCTTTCAAATATGCTAAACAGCTGGATTTACTTCGTAACACATGTTAAAATTCAATTTATGTTGATAATTAATGGCGTAGAAAACCTCAAGAATTTTCAGAACGATAGTATTAGTAAGGACAACGAGTTTTATCAAAAAGTTGTACGAGATACTCTGAAGAAAACTATTATTCACCATCTACAAGTCAAAAAGTAAGATTTTACAAGATATTTATAAAATAAATTCCCTAGAAATTCATTAATTACTGCTTGCTGTCTGAAATAACCGTCATAAGTGGACTATGTTGACCAGGGGACATATTCTCAGCTGCTGAATGTTGAGATACGCATACGTAATGTTTATAAATGCGAAGGTTCCTATTTTTGAACATTCGCAATTGGTTCGCATGCGTATGTATCATTTGAAATTGCAGCGAGCGGGATATTTTAAGTGAATTTGGTAGGGGATTTGATAAACATTAGCTGAGCCACAGCATGTGCTAATGCTGTATTGCCATGTTTACGCGAGTGTGTTTAGCTAACCGTTCGTAAACACTTGCGAACCACGTATGCGAATAGGAAAGAATACAATATGCATTACGAATGCGCATGTAGCCATTCGTAAATTGTTATATGCGAATACAAATTTGCATATGTTGAGAATAGGTTCCCAGGGGTGCTATTCTCGAGCTTACCCGAAAAGTTGCTCATACGAAAGTATTCTTCAAAAAATATGCGCATGCGAATTTAAAACCGTATTCTTGAACACCACTAGAACAACTTGATTATGTACACGAATATCTTTCGTGTGACTAATCTGACAACACTGTGTTGAAGCAGTGCATCCATCCTAAAAGCAAGTTCCACTTCAAAGGTTAGTGTTGATGTTGGTGATATCTTCGTTTTCTGTTAAATTCGACAATTTTAATTTGTCAGACGCCCATATACTGACGATTTTTCTGTCTCGGTACACATACCTTTAGTCGTAGGATTTATACCTAACCTTACCTTGCCGAATTACCAAATGTCAAACTTTATAAAATAACGTCATAACAGAGACAAACTGATTTTTGATTATAAAACCTATTATATCTCTGCCTTCAAATTATTTGGTTGTGGGTGTAATTATGTGTTCCATTTAAAAAAAAAAAATTGAAACATGAAATTAACAAAAGGTATTTGAATATCAACCGTTTCTTGGTTGTTCTTGTTCTCTCTCTCTGCTTTCGATTTTTTCGTTTCTCATGGAGCAGACTCAGTAGAAAATATTCGCATGAAAATATTCTCCTACGCGACCAAAAAAATCACATTCTATCGATCAAGAATACGAATTTGAAGTTCTCATACGAAAAACCAATAAATTTGCATACGCAAATCACACGTATACGGTTATATCCACATGAATTTTATTTACGATCACCTTCAAAATTAGGCATTTACGAACCAAAAAAAAAGTGTGAAATCATACATCATACATACGTTGAAAAGCGTGCGTAAACGAACAATGCAACAATGCCATTTATATGGGACTTTCATTATAACACCCAAAAGCGTGCGTAAATGACCAATGCTTTTTAAATGGGGTTTTCATTTTAATACTCTACGTGATTATCTAGTTGCCTTAAATTTAGTCGTTTGATGTATAAACTTTTGTGCTGACAGTAAATTTGACAGAAGTGTCAGACATAGTGGAAAATATTTATCACTTTAAAAAAAGACAAATTACCCAATATTATAATCAGTAATTTAAATAATTGTCCTCATTTCACTGCAGTAAATATGAATTTAAATAATTAGAATTCGTTGTGTATATATTTGTTTTATTTGTTTGGAAAAAATTAATTTTTATGTTTTTTAACTCCTTCAGAGCACATGTTTTTAATTTTTTTTTCATGTGCTCGTAGATGAATTTTTTATGACACTTGCGTGAAGTACTTTTGCGCACTCTTTGCAAAAAAGGCACTCGCTGCGCTCGTTCCTTGCATTTTCGCAACTCGTGCGCAAAAGTATAACTTCACGCACTTGCATCATAAATAACTCTTTTCGTATACGGTGCTAAATGTGTATTTTTCAACACCGTTCGAATAAACGTTCGTACACGAAGAATTTAGCAGCCGGTAACACCGCATAATCGTATGGTCTTGTCACTTATAGCATTTGAGAAGCAAAGAATATATATATTTTTTATTGATGGATCATTTTACCTATTTAAAGCACGCCTCAGCGTGTTTAAATCGAACTTTATGCGCGTGTTTTAAAGTTACCGTGGCAACATCAACAACTCGAGAAACGAAGTCTAAATTTATGGTCTAAATCATGTCTAAATGACAATTTTTTTATTATTGATCTGACATTTCTTGTTGTAGTAGTTATAGATCAGTATTTATAATTTCAAAGTGCACCAATAAAAAAAAATAGAGTAAAGTATTCGTGGATAACTGGTCTTTAAAAAATTGCGCGTGTTTTAAAGACCTTAATATTCACTTATACTTTAATATACTATATCTATGCAGATCTAATAGTTCTATGCAAATAATATACCAACTACTGCATCAAGTGTGGTAAGCCCGAACTGGCTTTTGATATTACTTATTTAGAATTTTTCCTTTATTATTGTTTGTTGTTGAAAAATGGGAGATTCAAGTTTATTCGAATTAAATCATCAAAACCTGCCATATTATAACTAATTATATCATTTATTATTCAAATTAATGACATACCAAACACAAATATTTTTAATCTAGATTTTGTAAATTTACACTTTCCGTACACGAAAACATTTATTCGAATGGAATAAACCCACTCGAAACAAGCCATACGAGAGTGTTCGTATACGATTACCGTTTGAGCATGTCGAAAATTAGGTTATTTAAATTTCATACGAAAATGGCCATTTTTCGTATACGATCTACTCCCGAATGGTTTCGAAAATCGCACCCCAGTCGTTGAAATAGTATGAGAATCTAATAAATTCAAAATAAAGTTTATTTAACATTTATCTTCTTAAACTTCAAGAGACCATCCATTACTCAAATGTGGTTGAAATCCAAACCAAGGGTAAATGAAACTCAAAGTCCAAACCACAACTTTAATATTGATATTGTCCTCAAAAAGCTATATGGTTTGTTCTTTTGGAGGACAATATCAATATTAAAGTTGTGGTTTGGACTTTGAGTTTCATTTACCCTTGGCTTTTATTTATCTTCTTATTTGGCTTTTATTCATATTATGTTAATATCACAGCACATAATTCGAAATTTTAATTTTCAAAACTCTCAACCTGCCTTAGCTGCAGCCGATGTACCTATCCCAAACACATTTGTAGACTACGGAATCTATTTTAATTAGCATCTTAGGTATTTAACTTGTAACCAAAAAATTAGGGAACAGGATGGTTCCATTATAGAAGATATATAAACCATTTGAAATAATTTTGATGTATATTTTTAGGTTACACAAATACGTTTATCGAGTAACAACAACACTGCTGATTTTCCTATCGATTGAGGGTTTTTTCTTTATAATTTCGTTTATATGGATTACAATCGTCGTGAGTGAAAATAATTAATAATCACAAATAGATATAAGATATGAATAGGTCTAGACAATATTTAATATTTTTTTAGGAAGGAAAATCTGCTATTATGGTAGCAATTGTTGGAGTCATTGCTACTTTAACTATTCTATATCGATTTTGTGCTGGAGGGGAAATTTTAATTTCTTCTGTAAGTTTTTCAACCAAAAAAACTGTCGTACTTCTATCTTGATTTTTTTAGTCGATGAAATTTTATGACACGTTATGTGACACAGATTGGATATACTGGAATAAATCAAATAAGAAGACTCTTCTATTGCTACTTCAAATTACAGCAAATCCCATAAAGGTGAAATTTTGCGGCATAATATCGGTTGATTGCAACTTATTGAAACAAGTTAGTAAACTATAATTCTTTCTTATTTTCAACTATTCAATTGTTACCTTAGATGTCGCTAGGCTCTGTTCCGATAACAACGTGCGGAATCTTCTAAAATGATATGTTTGTTCCAGCAACAAAAACCAAATTGTTCAAATTCATTAAATTGTCATAATCATAAATTTTGTTTCAGTTTTACAAATGGTGCCACCAAGCAATTGCAATGATTGTAAATTTGCAAAGAACATAAAATAGATAATAATTTCAAGAGTATCTAATTCACATATAGCTTTAACGTACACTATATTTATTATAAGAATTAAAAACTCACTGTTAGATAGATGTGTGTCAATTGAAACTTCACTCCTTATTTGATTCAGGTATATTACTTATATTGAATACAGCTCTACAGCTCTTTCTGTAGCTACAGCATCTGATGGGTAAAATATAGTACAAGTTGGTACAGCTCTAAAAATTGCTAGATCTTCTAAGGCCAATTTACTGGACGGTCCTACACTTTCCGGTCGTATGGAAATAACAGGGTACTGTTTTCATCGGATACTGATTACGTGGGGAATAGCTGCAGATTAAAATGTGGACATCGGCATCTTCGAAGATCACTTCCACCATATTCCTAATGACTCGCCAATCCAACTGGTTAGTCTCTATCTTAGGCATCGCTAGTTTCTTCACGTGGGATTCCAGCACGTGGTCTCTAAGACTTCGTAGTGCTTCCCACACATTCCGGTAGGTGGATCGATCTTGAAATTCGTCCTTTGTTACGAGATAGAAGATGTGTCGTGAATTGTGTTTGAGTTTCAGTGTCTTGCCAGGGGTCGGAATCTGTTCTGCTAGTTTTTCTGATTGTCCAAACTTCTTTCGAAAGGAATCTGTTCTGAAAGTTTTTCTGATTGTCCAAACTTCTTTCGAAAGACGAATGTCAAACCTCGTGCATTTTTGATATTGGCTGGGATGTTGTGTGCCACTGAATAGTCTTCCGGGAGCGTGAACAAATCTTGGCGTTGCTCTGTAGTAACTCCAAATTGATTAAGTAGGGACCTTCCCAAGATTTTCCCGCGAACGTTTAAACCCTCAAATTAATTAAAGAAATTGAATTGAACGAAAACGGGGCGTGGTTACCTGTGACGTCACATTGCATATGCTATACCTAACGTTTGAAACGCCGCGAGTCGAGAGCTGTGTATTGTGTATATTCTATCGTTTTGTGTAAGAAAAAAAACGCTGGACTGTTGACTGTTCCTACTGTTTCGTTATTTTATTGTGAAGGGAGTGAGAAAAAAGTGGTGAATGAATACTATTTGATTCCCGACTGTCCTAACACATCCAAGAATGCACCATAAATATATATATATATATATATATATATATATATATATATACATTAAAACAGTGAGCAGTGGAACAGTTAAATTAAATCCTTGAGTAGTACCGAGATTGTTTGACTGTCTAAAAAATAGAGTAACAATGCATAGTTCAAAGCCACGGTCACAGTTTTTACAAGTTAAGCTCAGAAAATAGAGCCTCCGATGATGATAAAGTAGAGGAAGAAAATCAAATGGATATCACACGAATGGAACCTATATCTCGGGAAATAGGGGTTCAGGCTTGCATTAAGGCTTATGTACGTTCCAAAGCGATTCAATGCGGGGGCGAGGGTTTTTATATATGGAAAATGGCTAAAAAGAGAAAATGCACTAGCAATGAGATCGTTCCAAAAAAATCGTGAATGGAAAAAGAAGGAAAACCTATGAACGACGAATTTTCAATGTCCACTAGCTATCCTTCTTCTACATTTAGCTCGTCAGAATTAAGTATCTCAGATCCGAATAGCTCATTTTATCTAGACACTAATAGGATAGACGAAATAGAATATTTTATTTGATAGAAAAAAAATCCAAATCTTTATTTGGGAGTTCCGAGTCATTCATTATTTGTTGTGAGCTTGTTAACTAAAAAAATGTGAGCTGGACAAACTTGATATATTTTTAACATCAAAAAAGATCAAATTGAATTTACCTTATATAGGATATTAGGAGACGATTTTGGTGTGGCACTTTCCAGAGTATGTGGCATATTACTGAAACTATACCGTTATTAGCCAGTTACCCTTACCTATTTGTGCAAGTTAGGAAAAGACTTCCTACTCCCTCCAGACGCAGATATGAAAATGTACAATGTATTATAGATTGTTTTGAAATTTAGATTCAGAAACCAAGTGTGAATTCTTTGTTTCTATTAATGTAGTCCCTCACCATAAAGATGTCGACTTCAGGTGAATTTGCAAAATCTGATTCAATAAATCCAGTATCTACTGAGTACATCTTTAATAGCAAAAATCACTAACACTTTTAATATTTAAAGATATTGCAGCTGTAACCAACTTTCTTATGTGAAACGCAGCGGTGTACAGAGCACAATATGCAATGTGACGTCACAGTCGGTTCTGTCGGTTTTTAAGGGAGCTCCATTTTCAACCTCTAATATCTAAGTAGTGGGGAAAGTTCAAGAGCTGAAAATTTCACTAGTTATTTTGATGATTCAGTTTTACAAAATAACGTAAGAAAAACCCAAAAAATATTTCTTTGATAACAAGCCCATTGTATCTTATTCAAATTCTACATGGGATATTTTGAGAAGCAAATGGTAAATATTCAAAATTTAAAGCACAATGTCTGGTGGAGACATGCATATCACATTTGCCATTCGCCATTTCTTCTTACGTCTTATGATAGCATAATATCACGCTATTTATTTAGTGCTATGCAACACAAATACTGTTCGGGAAGGCTTTTGTACCATCTCAAAGCGTGGGCACTATCAGCCTCCGCGAGCAGCAGTTGTCCATCTCAGATAAAATCTACAAACTACTTATGTGAGTGACAACATTTTTGCCCGTTCTGGAAACACAATTTCAGTAGCCGCCTCCATTTCCGGAATGTAGTAATTATTCAAACAAAATCAATAAATAACAACTTGTGGAATTTGCTATTTATTAATTTTATAATTACTTATAAGTTATGAAATCAAACAATTTTATTTTGTTAAATCTACATTGTATTTAAACATAAAGTGACGCGTTTCGCTAACACAGTAGCTTTTTCAAACGAATGGAGGTATAATGAGAAACTTTCTATTTATACAGTGCCTTAATACTAAATTATACGGATATTTAACAATGAAATTATAATCTATTTACAAGGAAATAAATGAATATTAATATCAAGATATAAAACTAACTCACTTGTCTAAATTCATATCTTTCGATGTAACAAATCTATTCCCTAGTATACCTCCTGATGAAACTATCACTCTTGTTGATAACTTGCTCACTTACAATAATACTAATCCCATAATTCAGTCTGATATTATAAATTTATTAAGAGTTTGTTTAAATCAAAATTATCTTCATTTCAACGGAAAGGTTTATAGCAGTAAAGAGGGTTTGATTATGGGCAACCCTCTCAGTCCCCTATTATCAGAAATTTTCATGGATAACATGGAAAAGATAATTCATAAACACCCCCTTAGTAAGAAATTTGTTTACTGGCACCGATATGTAGATGACATTTTAGCTTGCTTCACTGGTACTACGAGACAATTAGATAACTTCATTACTCACATTAACTCAATACATAAAAATATCAAATTTACAGTAGAAATTGAACAAAATAAGTCCATAAACTTTCTAGATCTAACAATTTCAAATATAAATAATAGACATGACTTTTCTATATTTCACAAACCATCACATACAGACATTACAATTCATAATAGTTCAGTCCACCCAATCAGTCATAAATTAGCAGCTTTCAATAGTATGATACATAGACTTTTAACAGTTCCATTGAATATTGACAATTACAATAAAGAGCTAAATTATAATAAAGCAAATAGCGGTTAATAATAATTACGATCCAAATTTAATTGAGAACATCATAAATAAAAATATATGAAAACATACTCTAGAGCAAGTATTTCCTTCTGATAAAAACAAAAATAACCAATTAACTTACTTTGGAATACCATCCTTAAAAATAAAATCATTTTTAGAAACTTAGACTTGAATATTTGCTTCAAAACTGACAACAATTTATCCAAATTCATTAAAAACAACAAATCCAAATCTTCAAAACTAAATAAATCAGGAGTTTATAAATTAAAATGTGGTAATGACGACTGTGATAGAATTTATAGGGGTAGAAATTTAAGAAATTTTAAAACTAAAATTTCAGAACACAAACGTAGTTATGACAATCAAAAATTAGATTCCAACTATTCAAATCATTTATTAGCAAACCAACACTCTTTCGATTAAAATTTTGAAATTTTGTATATAGAAACTAAATCCTTCAAATTAAATCTTTTAGAAGCCCTAGAGATAAATAAAAACAAATATTCAGATAATCTTCTTAACGACTAACTTGATATTAACAATTCTCCATCATTAAACCTTTTTACCTAGAAAGATTCCTGTAGGATGGTTGTGAATGAGTTTCCAGGTAAACTTGTTAAATACTTTAGTTAATCCCATATTTAGACAAATTCATTTTATTTTCTTGTAAATAGATTATAATTTTATTGTTAAATATCCGTATAATTTAGTATTAAGGCACTGTATAAATAGAAAGTTTCTCATTATACCTCCATTCGTTTGAAAAAGCTACTGTGTTAGCGGAACGCGTCACTTTATGCTTTAACACAATGTAGATTTAACAAAACAAAATTGTTTGATTTCATAACTTACTATGGATCTACATCAAGTAAAAGCCTCATCTATTAAATTTTTTATAATTATAGAAATATTCCACGTAGCAAAGACTGGAACAATTAATTGCTCAATACAGTAGACATTTTCAAAAAGTTATTAAATTACAACTGTCAGTAAACACTGTTCAGAGAGCATTAGCGTACAAAATGGTGCCAAATGCCGCTAACGCTATCTGTTGCCATATCTTGTAGTTTGCATTTGATTTCGTTAATGATGACTATTATAGCAACAACAATGACCAGCGCTTGATAGTGCTAGAAAATGGGGCGATAAACCGATATCCGGCTTTTGGTATTGTATTAAAGTATGTAAGTTAATTTGAAACATTTTTAAACCACATAATTTAGGAGAAAACTGGAAATTAAGAATTACTAAATGTTTGCAATTTTTACCACAGATACGTCACATATTTGTTGTTGTAGGACGGGGCTTCTGTGGGAACTTGGGAAGACTACATAATGAATTAGGCTATATGACAGGGGATTTATTAAATCTATAGATTCAACACTTTACAAACAATGTGAGGCCTTATCCAGAAAACAAGGCTTTACTGATTTTGGATGGCCATTCAAGGCCATAAAACATAAAAGCTACGAAGCCTTGGAGCTGGCAATCATTAAATTAATACGTTGCCTCCCAGCACATTGTACACATAGCCTTCAATCATTAGATTTAGCGTTCTTTGGACCTCTACAGACATACTACAACCAAGGTCCATATGCTAAAGAGAAATCGTGGTCGTACGGTAGCTATATATTTATCAAATAAATAAACTTTTTTATGAAGGATAATATGGTAAAACCGCAACATTTGAAATCACTCTTAGTGGAATTTGGACAACAGGAATACCTAACACCTATCAGGTATCTGATATTTGGCATGGTCTTTCTCTCGGTCTTAGATCTGGAATATCACTCACCAAATAAACCAATCGGCTTTATTGAGAAGCTGTGTGAAATTTGAATAGGTGTGAGCCACAATAGAGTCTTGAGAATCGCAGTGGAGAGACAAACCTTACGTTACCTAACCTTACCAAATGAAAATTATATTTACGTTGTTTACTAAAAATGATGGGTATAGTGGACGTAATATTTATAATGCAGCTATCTAATCGTATATCCCCTTTAAGTTATATTGCGGACTGTGACGGTATCGTATCGAAATACAGTCGAACAAAAAGCCGGCAACTTTAAGTTCGCACAATATCTATTACGGCAAGTATACCTATAGGGAAAGAGATAAATTGTCTTACGCTGCTGAAATAAAGAAACAATCTTACTTATTGTAAGAATTTTGCTAGTTATAGCAATTGCCAAACCCGATTATAAAAATACAGAACTAACACAACTGTACTGGAATAATAATAAAAAAAGAAAATAAAAGAATGGAAATTTAAACAAGGGTATTGACAATTTAATTTATCATAAACAATTTACAGATAGTTGTTTGGTTACATAGTATTATTCAATACAAGTGCATAAATGAATAATGCAAAATACAGTAGAAAGGCTAGTCGGTCAATGGTAACTGCAAGAAGAATCCACATAATATGATGCTTCTCCCTATCATCGTTCAAGTCTCCGTATTTATTCGACATCTAAAAACAAAATATTAGATAACTAACAAGTCAACATCAAATCAACGGTACAATCTTTACATCATTACTGGTTTTATTTGATAAGCAGACATCAACTTCAGCTTTAAGCCATAATAAACAATAAATACTAAAAAGATATTATGACGTCCTTAAACTTCTAATCATTTTGCGCTTCCTCTTCCTAACTCCTCACTTAAGACCTTAAAACCAAACCTGAACCTGAACCTGAACCTGAAACCTGAATTGCACAAAGTTGTCATGGATTTGAAAAAAAGGTTTGGAAGAAAAAGAAAAGCCAAAACTAAAAGCGTACCTATTAGAGGCTTCAAAAATTAGTGTTTTTTTTGGTGAGAGATTTATTTGAATTTTAATCTCGAGGAAATGTTACTAACCCACCTATATTCATTTGGATTTATTGGAAAATCACAAGAATAGTTGAGGTAAACATCTCCTCAATCACTTAAACATATTTTCAACAAAAATGCTAAATGTGCTATCAGACGGTTCACTTTTCGTTCATTTTTGTCTTTCACTCGGCATCTTTCACTCGAAATGATACAACAAGAGTGCTGAATGAATTCATTAATGAACCGATCCAACGATGTTGGATTTTTTCATTCGGTATCATTCACTCCGTCAGAATGAACGAAAAATGAACCGTCTGCACACAAAGAGAACGTGGAGCACTTGGATTTTCAGCTGAAGAAAAAACAACAGCATGCTGTGTAGATTAATACTAGAAATACGATAAATGGATGAGGATACTGGAAATAAATTCATCAAAATTCTCAATTATTGAGGACTCACCTTGACACTTGGTAGATATAAACACATCTGTAAAATACTGCTTGTTAATATTTTACACGCCAAATGATGCACTGATTTTTTGTGGTTATTTCTTGCCAAATTTACTACCACAATTGCTTCAATAACTACTACTAATATCAAGACTAATGTGTAACTGTAAAGATGAGCTGAAAAAAAAATTAATCAGTTGAGTACGTGAAATTATTCTCCTTAAATACGGAAAATTGATAAGGAAAATTAATGTACCTGGTGGTATGCCGATCTCTCAACTCTATATATAAAATCTTATCTTTATATATAACTTGAAAAAATTTCTTTGTAAAAGTGGTCAGGAGAAAGTTTCTCGCTTGGCCGATATAGGACGTATTCTGAGAGGTAAAATTTTAAAACCGGTTTTCTATAAAATTTGAAATTACAACGAAAACTGCTTAGATTCATAACAAATTGGCTCAAGCCGCAATAATTCTAAAGGGAAGGCACATATTGGTGAGGTACCTCTATCAAATAATGCTGAAGTGATGTTAAAAAAAATAATTTTGTGTATACCTAAATACGGAACCTTCCGTGGATTTTGTGGAATGACCATGGCCAAGCTCAATAAAACCATAACACAAAAAACCAATTGTGCACAAATTAAGGATATTTTCATTTTTCTTAAAGGATCTAACCAAAAACTCAATAAAACTCCAATTGATATAACTGAAACAAAAATAATAAGTTATTTATTGTTATTTTGCAAGAACATCGCTCATAATCTATTAAACTAAGTCAACAATGATCTAGATTTCCTCAAAGGAATCATCACTGATGAGTGGTGACGAAGCGTAAGTACCTATATTATAATGACGTCAAATTCAAATATCGTTAGTTCTAATGGCAACGATCAGAGAAGCCAAGACCAAAAAAGACACATCTAGTTCGGTCACCAGTAATTTCAATAATTTTCAATCGAATGCAAAAGATCGAGACACCTTTCTTTCCCGATGGGCTTTGCGAAAAATTTGTTGGAACAATTTTTGCGCAGATTTTCCTCATCTGCAATTCTTCAGTCAAAATCTGATCAACGGTGATGTGAGTCAAATTTAAAGCTTTTAAGATCATTCTGACACAACCGACGCATAAGATCCCAAAGTATACGGACATTTTCATCGGTTTTCGAAGATGAAGGTCTTCCGCTTCGTGGTTCATTTTCAATCTTCAATCTGGGCTCTTGGCAAAACATTATAGCCGTAGACCTGCTGAAGTTTAGCAAGAGTTTTCGTTGCAATGTGACCAAGTCTGAAGCAAAACCTAATAGCACACCGCTGCTCCAAATTGATATCTCTTATTTTTAGAACACAATAGCAAAAAATTGTTCCACAAAAACAATCGCTACGAATAACCAAATAACTCCAACGAGGTGAAATAGGAGGATCACATGTTTATCTATCGCCCCACCAACCCTAGCGTCTCTTAATTCACAGACCTCGTATCTATTCTATTTCATGTATAAGGCTGCAATATTTCAGTGATTTCCGATTATCCGATAGCAATGATAATCGTGTCTGGGATCTACTTCTGAAAGGGGTCTACTGCACTTGCTCACATAAATATCTTTTTGTGTTTCTAATTGATTTATTTGGTTTAATTCCACATCGTTATCATGCCTTAACCACTGTGTTTACCAGACTTGTCCATCTTTTTTTGAGCAAAAATATATGAAAAAATACACTTACATATGAAAGGAGTGAAAAGCATCCACTCAAGTGTTGCAGAATTTCTTTTAAGCGTCAATTTTATTTCAAATATTGTTGGTTCTGATGTTTGATTTGTAAGTTTCATGTTCAAACCAGATATAACATCAGCTTTCAAGACTGACCAGACAGAAGTATCATGATAGATCTAAAAAATAATAACTACTATATATTATTCGAGCTATTATTATTTCATTTAACACAAACATTTGAGCATATTTAAATATTAGGAAACAAAAAGTGCCTGAATGGAAATGTGAAACCTGAATTAACATTTGTATAGAGATCTTAGTTTTGCGTCTTGCCGGTTGTTAAATCTCATTATATCTGGCATATTACAAGTTAAGAACAGAAATTGATAAACGTCCTGAACCTTATAGTGCTTTTTTGGACGAGATAATATATTTTTTATTGTTTATTATTATCAAGACACCAGATAATGTTTAAAGCCAATTAAAATTACCACTCTCCAAAATAAACACTATTGTGTATTCCAAAAGACCAAAACCATATTTTTGTATTCCCACTAACGCTGGATTACCTATTAAATAAGTGGTAAAAATGTTAAACTTTTTGGTTAAATTAGGTTCCAATCAAAGATAATCAGCCCCAATACAGCGCTGTAAAAATTACATGCGAAAGTATTATATCAAAATAAAGGTACTATCTAATTAGGAAATAAATATTTTATAATAATTTCGAAAAGAAACGTTTTATCAAATTCTACAACAAACTCTTGGTAGAGGATCCGAACTAAGATCGTCCTTCACCGACGTGTCAACCAGATGAGAAAATATATTTTCTCAATTTCGCCGGTTTCTCTACCAAACAAAACAAACTCAAGTGATAATTTCATAATATACAACATGCAACACCCCAGTAGCTTACCTTTTTCTTGTCGCTGTTACCTGGTAGCTACGTTCAAACAGGTAAATTGATATTAGTAATGGCACTCATCTGTCAACCAATCAATTCAAATAATGATAATTTAATAACAAATAACGAAATATAAAGTTGCTTGAGAAAATTTGGCGATATGATATTAGTTGTAAGACGTTGAAATTGAAAAATCGGAGCGAAGAAAATTGTCAGAAAGGTAACAAGCCATAAGGTGTTGTGTAAGTGGGAATGTCCGTCTGAACTCCGGCTAGAGATAAAGAGACATACGATCAGAGGTTTTTCGGTCTTTGTTTGTGTTTATATAACATACCCGCTATTACAAAAAAGACAGCCTCACCTCCTACTTTCTATCTCTCTCTCTCTTATATGGTGACCGGTTCTGAGGTGGCTTGTTACCTCTATCTGTGTACCTCTATGAATATTCCTTGCTATAAAAATGGATACATGCGTCGTAGCCTTGTCGTAATCTGCAAGAGTCCTACAAGAGTGTGCAGGTGCTTTACTTATAGTAAAGACAAGGATGAATTAATTTACTATAGAGCAATATTTTGGAGGCATTGAGATGATTTTTTGATTAATTTTAATGAAAAAGCTTTTGAAAAAAACGGTATATATTAAAGTTGTAACGAAATTTTTTTTAAAACATACAAAAGAACCATATTCCAAAAAAAAATATTTATTCTTGTTTATGCATAAAAACACATTTTTTTATTTAACAATAAATAAATTGAAATAAGTAATGATCCCATACGTTGTTATAAATAATTATTCAGGATCATAGTCACGGGAAGTTGTAGCATTTTCCAAGTTAGAGAAAGCTTTCTTTTTCTGTCATTTCTAAAGTCGTTTATTTTCAAAGGTGTTTAGTCTACATCAATCCTGTTGGTTTGATATGGCCTTCCAGTAACCAAACACAATTTTCAGGATATAATTTTACACAATTTCGGTCAGTAGCAGGTAGCCATATTGAATTTAAAAAAATAGTGAGTGAAATTTTTTGTTTGAGTGATTTCCAGCATGGTGGTATTGTGTTCGAGTCAAAACTTTTTTGAGAAAATGTTCATTATCTTCTTTCGCGTCATTTACTTTGTTTCAATTTTTAATACCATCATGACAGAGTTTTTTTCTTTGCCAATGAACTTTCAAGCCAAATTTGACAGTTTCGAATTTTGTGGATATATATTGCCGAGTAAAATTATGAAAACATTTGTGTCTGCTGATTTGATTGATTTATGATCTTGCTGCCACCTTGTAGGCGTGAAAAACCATTCTCGTATCCGCCTCTTCGTGAAAACATTCATAATCATTTTCTTTCATTCTTATTAGCGATTTTGTTGAGTGTGATACAAACAGCAATGCTCTTCTACTGTCAAAAATATTTTTTTGTCTTTGATTATTTTTTTTAAATAGTCATTCTCCCTATAGTTAGTCAAAAACTGTACTAAAGCTTCTTTGCAATGATGATTTTTTACACTTTTCAAAACATATGTAGCTCTAGTTTGTTCAGCATCTAAAATTCTTAACGGAATATCGAATTCATGTCGATTTAGCCGTTCTGAATCTTTAATGAGGGGTGAAAAGTAAAAACTATCGATCAAATATTAAATTTAATGTATCTTGTTAGCACGTGATGAGAAAAGTTTGATAAGTGTTGACTCTGCCATTTCTTTTACTGTATAAGGCATCGTAGATCCGATTAAGTGGTGCAAGTAATAAAATCCATCGATGATCTCAACAATAATAGTTGTCAGTTCAACGATTTCCAGTTAAGAAGGAAATGTTTTAGCCAAATTTGATTTGTCGTCTGACATTTTCGATGGAGATTCGAGAATAAGGGGCCTTGCACCTTAAATAAAAAGGTTATCTATTAATAGAATTTGAAAACGCCATTTCGAAACATGCTCTTTGATAATTCAGAAGCTTATAGTTTTAGTTTTACTTTGGTTTTTGAATGAACTTTAGCTTATAAGTAACCAATATTAGCCAACCACCAACGACAGGCAGTCATATCTTGGATACATTGAAGCGATCCGATTTTGACATGCACTTAAATGTCAAAAAAAAATAGCCTAGTTCCATTAGATATGTAAGCAGTTTATGAATAAGTTGATGCCAGATCAAGTAAAACGATTACCAAGATGGTATTTTGGAGGTATAGCGTCCGCTGCAACTGTATGCGTAACCCATCCATTAGATCTATTAAAAGTTCATATACAAACCGATCGAGAAAAATCACGATCTTTTTTTAGTCTAGGAAAAGAAATAGTGAAAAAACAGGGACTCTTGGCATTGTATTCAGGGTTAACAGCAACCGTTTTGAGGCAACTTACCTATTCTACTACTCGATTTGCTTTGTACGATTTAGCGAAAAATCACATGAATATGAAACGTTTTAGATCCAAAGTATTAGTAGCTGCAGGAGCTGGTGCTATTGGAGGATGGACTGGAGTACCAAGTGATATCGTCAACGTAAGAATGCAAAATGATGTGAAATTACCAAAAGAAAATCGGAGAAACTACAAAAACGTTGTGGATGGAATAATTCGCGTATGGAAAGAAGAAGGAATTAAACAATTATTTCGCGGCTCGACGATTGTGTCTTTAAGAGGGGTTATGATAACCGTAGGTCAACTATCTGTGTACGATCAAGTAAAATATTTATTTCTCATTTCAGGATTTTTCACTGATAATCTTATGACTCATCTTAACTGCAGCTTTTTGGCAGGTTTTGCAGCGACTTTGTTGTCTCAACCTTTAGATGTTATTAAAACGAGGCAGATGAACGCACTGCCTGGTCAATTTAAGGGAATTTGGGACTGTGTGTTTCTTACTAGCAAAGAAGGGCCTTTGGCGTTTTTCAAAGGTATTGTTCCTTCATCCTTAAGGATTGTACCAAATACTATACTAGTTTTTATATTATATGAACAGTTGATAAAATATTTTGGATACGTTCCACAAAAATCGAAACTTCAAATAAGAAAGTCAATGTTTTAGTTAGTATTTATTAGAAACTGTCCTCCATGATTCAAGTTTTGTTCCGTATTAATACTAATTAAAATAATGTGTTCAATTAAAATTTGTATTGTTACATATTTCTCTGAAAATTTGGTGTACCTGGTGTTTCATCGAGGGAAGTGCCTTTACAAGTTTAAAAAAACAAAAATTATAACGGTCTAAAAAAACAGATTGAATTTATTTCTAGTTCCCTTACCTTACCACAAGGGAGTTATTTAAACCGCTTTGTTAGCTATTTCGACAGTTTTGTTAGTGCGTGCTAGGTGCCGATAATTTCATCAATGTCACACTAAAATCGTTTGTTCTAGCAATAATTTATTTCGTACGTGTCGTTTATTCAGTTTAAAGTGATCTTTCACCATTTCCCATGTTATCTCCTTCCATTCCAGAACTCCGTGTTTCCGGTTCCCGATGCAATCTTTTGAGATTCTACAAAAAGGCTCCGGGTCCTAGAAGTCTCCTTTACAAACTTCTTTAGCTATCTGGTCCGACATTTCATTACCTGCAATCCCCTTATGTGCCGGCACCCATATTAGAGATACTTTGTTGTCTCTTGCCAGTCTGTTAAGGGATTCTCTCCAATTTTTTAGCAGACTCGACCTAGTTTTTGGATTACTGATAGCCTTAAACAGAGGCTGGCAGTCAGTTGATATTTTAATTGTTTGACCCGTATACTTATTCTCTTCAGATGTTTTCATCAACACAGGCTATAGATAGCGGTAATCGTATCTGCCTGAAGCACACACGCATATAGACCAATGCTGAAGAACATTATCTTTATAAGTCCATTTATACCATCCCCAGTGCCATGGTTTACTTTGTAACCATCGGTGAACCAGAAGATATATACTGAATTACCTAGGTGCCCAAATGGGATGATGATGCTCAGTCGCTTAGTGAATATGTTCATGTTATCAAAGCTCACGTGTCCCAGTTGTACAATGTGTCCTTCTCGAACATTGTCGAGAACCATAAGTATCTCGATTTCAGCCTAAGAATTGTCATTATTGAATTTGTCATCACAAAAAGTTCCAAAGGAATAAATCAATTAATGGCTTTTATTGATGCCGTCCCCGTGCTGTTCATTACCCCGGTAATAACAAGAAAGAATTGTCTTCCGATTGCAGTTAATACTTCTGTCCTCCCCCACCAGACTATTGTTCCATATCCATAAGCAATCGCGTTGGCCTTATCACAATTCTGTATAGCAAGTGAACCATCTCAGGTTGTATTCCTAACGTATTATCCATAACTCTTCTACATTGCCAGCAAAGCCTAGTCGCCGTGGTAATAATTTTTCCAGGAGTGTCTTTGAACTCAGCTTCGAATCAAGATATTTGATTGCTTTGAATATTTTCACTTCTTCTCCAAACAGCAGTATTCTACCCTGCGGAAAACTGTAACGTTTTTATTATGTGTAACGTTAGTATTCATTAATAAAAACTACGGATCATTATTTGGCCTGTAGTTTTATTAAAACTCATATTGTAACTGTTGACATTAATATGATTGATACATTGACAGTTCAGCTCATCCAAGTGGTAGTAACCGTACCGTGACCGTACCCATATAAAATAACTATAAATATTTATGTTACAAAAACCTTTTCTATTCGTAAAAACAACTATTTTTTCCATTAACTGGTAGTTGATATAGCTTGTTCAGCCATCCTTTGCCGTTACCTCATAATCGGTGACGTATTCTGTTGTTTTACGTTTGTCTTATATAAGTTGAATGTTATTTTACACTTAACCTCAAAATTATAATCAATGACATATGTTAAGAATTATTTACAAAATATGACAACTGAGCTGTCAAAAGTAACAAATAAAATTTACGTCGACATTTGTTAAGAAATACGTTGATGACGTCATATTTCCGTCTCACCCATTTCATGAATGATAGATCAAGATAGACAATTTATGACGTAACGTCAAGGGATGGCTGTACAAACTCTATCAAAACTTGGATTTAGTTGCACTCCCAATATGTCCCACCTGTCAAAGTCTACAGTTCAGTAAGAGAAGACAAATAGTTGTGTATAACTTTTGATATTGATTATCATGTCAAATTGACATTTTATATATTTAATTTTCAATTGAAATATCAACTAATGACTACCAATATAAACAAACAGCCCAGATGGTTTTTTGGAGGAATAGCAGCCGCCGGAGCCGTATTTTTAACCCATCCATTGGATTTATTGAAAGTTCACATTCAAACCAACGTAGGACGCCAAGTTTCCATCGCCAATATGACTTTGGAAATAGTAGAGAAACAAGGATTACGAGCGCTATATAACGGCATATCCGCTTCCATTTGTAGACAATTAACATATTCAACCACAAGGTTCGCACTGTACGATTCCGCCAAACTCCATTTGGACATGTCAAAATTCAGCACTAAAGTCCTTGTAGCAGCTGTATCGGGTGCCCTCGGAGGATGGTCGGGAGTACCCAGTGACGTTGTTAACGTTAGAATGCAAAACGATATTAAACTTCCTCCGGAAAAAAGAAGAAATTATAAACACGCCATAGACGGATTTAGAAGAGTTTATAAGGAAGAAGGTATACAGCAGCTCTTTCGAGGGTCAACAACAGCTTCTGTAAGAGCCGTCATGATAACTGTGGGCCAGCTTTCAGTTTACGACCAAATTAAAACACTGCTTTTACGCACTGGACTTTTTTCTGATAACATGGTCACTTATTTTAGCTGCAGCTTTATAGCAGGATTGACCGCTACTTTATTATCTCAACCTCTGGACGTTATTAAAACTAGACAAATGAACGCCAAGCTTGGTGAGTTTAAGGGAATTTTAGATTGTGTTATTTTTACGAGCAGAGAAGGACCTCTGGCGTTTTTCAAAGGAGTTGTTCCTTCTTCGGTGAGAATTATACCGAATACGATTATAACTTTTATACTTTATGAATTTTTAACTAAGCATTTTGGATATATACCTACTGCGAAAGATTAACGATGTCTAAAGTAATATATAGTTGATATTTAAATATTAAATGAGATTTTTTCTTGAGAAATTGGTTATATGTATTTTCGAATCAGGCTTCGTGCACAATTTGCTTCGCATGGGGTAACGCGGTATCACAAAGTGTTCAGTTCACGACCACAGTAGTAACACAGATTATAAAGAGAACAGATACGAATCCCGGTAAAACATCAAACGATTTTCAGCTTCGTCGTCAATGACCTTGGACCTTCAACTCTGTATGGCCGCGATGTTGCCAGTTTAAAATATTTTCTGAATTTCTTACAAAATTGCACTGTTGACTCGGGGACAATAACAATTTCTAGTGCCGGATCTAGTTTTTTTGGAAGTTTCCACTAAATCTTTAAAACTGCGCCATGAATTAAAACAATAATCATAATCGAATAAGTATTTTTGTATTTATTTAATACCTATAATGTACATTCCTATGATTTGTTATAAATAGTCATTACGCTTGGGAGATTAATTAATAAATACATTCTTAGATAACACAAATAATCACAAAAATCAACCAAATTTTAATGTACAAATAATTCTTGATTTATTTATTATCAAAGGGAATACAATATACACCTTTTCAAGGGAGAATTTTGATAGTAATTTGTAGCACCAAAGTTAATATCAAAAACTTTAAAATTTCTTATATCATAGGCCGGGATATAAAATTATATACTCTCATCCCTTGGAAACCGAAAGAACTTTATTTTTCTTTCCGAATAAAATTTATTTGGACAGTCTCTGTATGAACAATACACTCCGCCGTGATTTTTATTCATTTTATAAGAATAATAGTCTATACCACTATATTTTTATAGTTAATATTACCACAACGCACAATCGATTAGTCAAATAATACAATTAATATCGCCGATTGAACACCTTCAAACAATGAAGCAAACAAAAATGGCGTTATGAATTTTGAGCACAGATAACAAGTGATTTTGAGCATGTATTGACGTTTTGATTAGGTTAGGTTAGGTTAGCCGTCACCGTTATTGTACATGGTTGCCGAGGATATGGTTTGTGAAAAAAAGGATATATTTAATGGTATTTTTTTCATACATTATAATCTTTTTAATTGTATAATTCTTTTAATGTTAATAAAACGAACAAACAAGTGATTATCGAATATTTGTATCTGTATAACTATCACACAAAAAACTGCTTATAGAATATTTGACCTATGATCGTGAATTGAAGAAAATATTATGCAAATTGACAACCCTGTTGAGAAATTTCGCGAAGCAGCCCGAACGGAGACGACATAAGCCGATGGGCATTTAAATGGGCATGTCCATCCATCTCTCTCTCTTTTTACTGTTCTCTGTCAAGCTTTCGTATCTGTTCTCTTTATAATCTGTGGTAGTAATATAAAGCACAAATGCGCCATCTTCTAATTGGAATTAGAACTAAAACTTTTAAAAATATTGATGGCAGCTAGTGCGAAGAGAAATACCATTATACAACGAATCTTCATTTGAGCTATGACATTATTAAAGCTAGAGTACCTACTAATTCCTTAAAAGAATAAACCATGTTAAAATCGATGGAAGGTTGATTAACTGATTTCAATATTGAAACCACTTTATCACAGTGTTTCCCAATTTAGAATTTCATCAATAGATAAACCCAAGAATTTCACTAAAGGAACGTACTTACTCTATTTGTTCTATCAAAGGTACGACTTACCAAAGAGCTTTCGTTCTTTTTAAAATCCAGTTTTATGTGATCAAAATCTCTCATGAATCCCATAATTAAATTACACTTATGATTTTCGTTGGGCCATGTTCCGAATTCAGTATTGTCACAGAAAGCTTGTAATTTCAAAGATGGACTCCATTCTACATATCCGGTATTACGAGCAACCATTAGGGTATCTTCTAGAAGATCTCTGACATCTCCCACTGCGCTGAAAACATTATTTTTTGTTAGTTAGCTAATGCAGATATAAATATCCCTTCGTATTGATAAAATATCATTTTGGATGAATATGCATTTTCATTAATACCTGGGGAAGATTAACAATTGAACAGTTAATTAAATACCATACCATAGAGAAAGGAATATTATTTATCATTCTATGGACTATACCTTATTGTTTTTGAACTAGGAGGGGTATTTTAAGAAACCTCGATCACACCACTAGATTGAGAGTGTGTTGTGTGTTCCGAAAGGGTTGTATTCAGACTATTCGAACTAATTGACAATTACGTGATATACACGTATTGTATGGCTCGCAGTTGTCGTGTCCAATGAGGGATCAAGGCAAGTCTAGAATATAAAACATAATTTGCCACAGGCCATGGCGGAAGTGGTAACCAAATAGTAATAAGTAATTTATCTAAAATTTGATGATAGATAAGGATGTAGAAATTGTTACTGCATGGAGACTACTTACACATCTAGTCTCCATGTGCTAGTTTTACAGCTTGGGTTACGTGCCCACTCTCTTTCCTTGTCTAAAGTTCTTGTATTATGTAATAACTCGCCTAAAACCAACGAGGTAAAAGAAAGAGGAGAGAACATAACAGTATAAAAGGTTTGTTCCCGTAGCAAATTTCTAACTGTTATGGACATGTTGAGGACATATTAAGTCTGCGCAGTATCAGAGTTCAGGCTCTGCTGGAACGCTTTTTTGATACTGCGCAGACTCAATATGTCCATAATAGTTAGGAACTTGTTACGTGAACAAACGTAAAGAATCATCGACCAAAGTGGCTTTTGAACATGTCCGACTTTCGTTGAAGCGTAAGCAAACCATTAAATTATTCAATTGGGGGAAACCAAAAACTCTCATATGTATCTTTTTAAGGTGGTATATATTGGATAACTTTATTTCATGTTTCATATTTATATGTCACAATGTGTAGGTGATCTGTGTCATCTGTGATACCTACCTATGTCATTATAGAGTTTCATGTTTCAGAGAGTTATTGGAACTTTTATAAGGTCAAGCAGTAATGGTCTTTGAATATAAAACACACAGGAAGGAGCATTGCGCTATCTGCACGAAACCGAATGTGCGACGGAAGCGGCCATCTTGATCAACCAAGTATGACTCATTGTTATGGTTGCTCTTTGAGGGTGTAGTATTTGACGTAGATGTTTCTCTGTTACCTTACTACTAGAATAAATTATATTTGTAAAAATTTCATAAAAGAAGAAAGCATCAGAAATATATATACAAAATTAATTTTATTTAAAGGGCAATGAATATATGTTCTTCTATACTTCTGTTTATTATTTACCTACCTTATTCCCATCCGATCAACCTATTTTATTTTGTTATTAATTAAAAATATACGAATGTTTAAAATTTAGCAATTATATACTGTACATATTTCGATGCTTATGTTTTTTTTAAAAATGATGAAATTAAAATAGTATCCATATCAAAATACATTATTTTTTGTTCCTTGAAACCCTACGCCACTGTAAAACCGGAAACATTGGTCCTCCATATGCAACAACCATTGTGGTCGCTTGTGATTTATTGTTATGCTCCTTCCTGTGTATTTTATATTCAAAGGTAATAGTGCTGCCCTTATAGTGACATATACGCATGCGCATTTGATGTTTTAAAAAAGGGAAACATTATTAAGGTTAGTGCTTGTCCTTATTTGTGTGTGATTACTGCAGTGCACCACAAAACAGTCCAACCTATAGAAGTGAAAGTCCCATAGGATTACCTAGAATGAAAAAATGAGGTGTCAAACCCATCCACCTGAAGCGCTAGTTGCAATTGAGTTGTCGAAATAGGCAAGGCAGCTGAGGCCGAAAAACAGACTAAGGGAAGAAGAATTTCAGCGATCGCAGTGGATGGGTTCAGAACTATTTCATAGGGCTTTTTTTTAATGGAAGTTTGTTTTTTGAATGACTAATGTCCGACTTCACTAACCATTTCCTAGTCAGGTAATACCTAAAACGAATTTAGGATATCCTAAATGCAATTTACATTTTACCACTCGCTAAGTAATGCCAAAGAGTATTTCCCATAACTTTTTGATTAATTCTGGAAGGATTGTAGGAACAGCTTTGCGAGCGAGGTCCCTTTTGGTCCCAATAACAATATATTGTGGTTCAAAATATCTGTTTCAAACTTTGTAGGATCTATAAATCTGTTCAACGCTTAATTCCTTTAGTTTTTGATTGCGAACAAAGGCAACCCATTCATTCAACAACAAAGGGTCATGTTTGGGAAACCTATGCCGTTTTGATGCAATGTCTGTACACCCAGGAACGCAACGCTTCACACCAACCATTATAAATATTATGAATTATCACACTTGATAAGACTTACAGTGCCTAATTAAAACACAAATAACAGCAGCAAATGGCAAAAGGGAACAATCTATAAAAGACAATGGTGACAACAACTATATATGACAGCTTTGATGAATTTTAAAATCTTTTCTTCTTTTCGTGCTAAAGGCCTTAGCTGCCAGGCCTGTTTCGACAACTCAATTGCAGCTAGCGCTTCGGGTGGATGGGTTTGGAACCTCATTTTTGTATTCAAGGTCATCCTATAAACTTTCACTTCTATAGGTTAGACTGTTTTGTGCAGTGCACCATCCCGACTTTATTTCATGTTCCATATTTATATGTCACAATTTGTAGGTTATCTGTGTCATCTGTGACACAACTAGACTGGACCATAGAGTTATTTATTACTCTACGGACTGAACACAACCTAACTTTTTAAACAGTTTTAAGTTATCTGTTTTCCCCCTGACAAATAAGAAATAAGATGAACCTTTCCATGCACCCATGCAAAATAAAAATGGATGGGAAATTATTCAGAAGAATCTTGATCTCACAGTTTTAAAAAATTTTTCTGATAGAACTTTGAAACATCTTTTACACTTGCTTCTAAATGATAATAATAAATATTTTCCAATGAAGATAAAAACGTATGTACTTAAAAGAAGTAATTAAGGTTACATTTTTAAAAACAATGTACCTACCTTAATAATAATGTCATTATAGAGTTTCATGTTGCAATAACTCCAAATTTTAAGTCTGTTTTAAGGTCGAGCACTATTTATTTAAGGTCATCACAATTACTGCAAGGCAGTAAATTCGTGTTTCGAATAACTCTCTAATAACTCCAAATTTTATGTCTGTTTTAAGGCTGGCACTATTTATTTAAGGTCATCACAATTACTGCAAGGCAGTGAATTCGTGTTTCCAATAACTCTCTATTATCAACTTAAATTTATACTAATACTCATAAATAACCTTTCTAATACTAAAAATCACTATTTTTTAATGTGACTACTCCATTTGACACAAGAATTGATGACTAATGTCACTAATGTGGCTTCTCAATATGGCGAAAGTCGAAAGTTGGTTAAATCACTACCACGCTTAACTTCGCTCCTTTTTCTTTTACCTCGTTGCCTAAACCGGACCACAATCCATGAGTGACGTTGGAATTTCTGACACAAAACTTCATACTCAGTGACAATGGGAACATTTTCTTAATGAATAAGAATATAATATACGGCAAAATAACATGTTTATTTCATTCGAAGAACACCGGGCCAGTGGCAACCCCGCCGCTAGCAAATGTTTTTGAAAATTCCAAGGTCATTCACCTTTTCAAAACGGAGCCATAGAACTATTATACTTTCTTTAATATATATTTCCAATGCTAGTTTTAATCAGTTTTTTATTTCATCAATTTTAAGGGGCTGTATGTACTCAATTGACCCTAGATCAGCTTCTGCAGGGAGAAGGAAAAATACAAGTCAAAATTAATAAATTGTTGACATTTTATTGTTTTCATTCTTATTCCAAAATTATATTTATACTTGTATTTAAATAGTAACAAAAAATTTGATTCTAAAGTATAAAATAAATTAAATTTTAAGAAGGAACTATTTTAGTTCTGTAATACTCTTGAGGTGTATTTAAATTTAAGTCCAGATCACGTTCATAGTTTAGATCAGGTTTATAGTTTATAATAAATTAAAATAAGTACAAGTACCTACAACAAACTTTCCTATGAACACATACTTTTTTTAATACTATATTATTTACTTCAAATATAATCAATTATAAGAATGTTGAGGACTTTATTGATGTTAGAATTTCTGTTGAGTTGTGAAATTTATCTTTTAATTTTTTAATTAGCTATTGTTATTAATATGAAGGAATAAACGCCTAATAAATTATGTTTACGTCGAAGAAACCGTTCTACAATACTCTGATACAGTATTTAAACACCTATATCCAGTAAGGAATAAATAATACTATTTTTTAACCAACTAGCAGAGCATTCTATCGAGGAAATATTTCACTTACTTAAATAAACATAAATCCGGCTGCCATATTTCCCTTCTAAAAATATGCATATTTTGAAGACCTCCGTATTTATCAGGATCCCATTTCAATTTTTCATCTTTCCAGACCTTCGAGCATATTTAAAAAATAAACAAAATTAGTATATTGAGTTGAAATGCAACAAATGGGTTAGAAGAATACTTTCTCATAAAATGCATTCAAAATGCTTATTTTATACGGAGCCCTCTTGGTACGATTTTTAGGAGCGGGTGAACATACAATGGGGCTCCATCATCTGCGCATGAATCAAGACTTTGCCAAATTTAGTAGTAACATAACAATATTGAAATAAATAATATGTAAATATCAGAAAAATGAAACTTAAAAAAAAAACAAGAAAACCTAGGCCCAAACCTGGTTGATCAAAGTGTAACTATGTATAGAAATATAAAAAAATAAGAAATAAAAAACTAAAAAAAACAAAAAAACCCAGCACCAAACCCAACATTGAAATAAATATGTGAATATCAGAAATATAAAACTAAAAAAAAAACAAGAAACCCCAGGCCCAAACCCGGTTGATCAAAGTGTAACTATGTATAAAAATATAAAAAAATAAGAAATAAAAGATAAAAAAAAACAAGCACCTAGCCGGGTTTGGAACCTACGACCCCTGAGTTGTAAGCTCAAAACCCTACCAACTGCGCTAATCAGCTCACATTCAGTCACATCGAATAGAAGGTTAAAGGCTACTTGGACGCATGCGCACTTCGGCTACTAAATTTAAGGTGGTGGGAGGAACCGCATTGTATGTTTACCCGCTCCTCGATTTTTTTATATTTTCAACTCCACAGATCGCTGGGGTTATATTATCTATGGTTCGGATGAGTATCTCATCCGGCGGCCAGTGCTGTGCTGCGATCCAACTAAAGTGCCAGTGGTGAATTTGCGAATCGAATTATTTATTACAGCTTATATTTTTACGGGTTTTCGGTATTATTTTTATAGTTTATAAGCATTTTTTTGCAATGGATGCCATTAAAAAGAGGAAAACGGGTATTGTGTGTGTAGTTCGTGGATGTAACAATAAATATTATAATTGTGATGGAAAATTATACCTTTTTCCAAAGGATTCAGAAAGGTGAGAAACTGTTAGTATAATACTTTATTATTTGATCTTCATATTACATTTATGAGCCTTAGTTTCATGCATTGATTTAATTTGTTGTTTTTGTTTCAAAGCTAAAGTTTGGCTCGAAGCATGCGATAGGCCTGACTTGATGCCAAAACTATAAACTCTATACAATAGTACAATCGTTTATGTGGTGCTCATTTTTAACCAGACATGATTATGCATCCTCATAAAGAAAACTTCTTTTAAAAAAGGCTATTCCAACAATATTCCTTTCATCAAATACTGCAATGCCTAAAGACTTTCAGACAAATGATATATTGGAAAAGAATTTTGTTCGCTACTTTTGTGGTTATTTAATTGAAACATGTTCGGAAATTCATACATGCAGCGTATGTGAGACGTATTCACAAGCGTATCAAAATTTAGACGACTTGTCTTTATACTTTTACCATATAGCTTATGAAAATGAAAATTTTGTACAATACATCTTATTATTAGAAACATTATTCCAAATGACTATTGAGAAAGTTGCTACGGAAGATAATAATAATATTAGTCAAACAACAGAGTTTGTACATCCTTGTAGTGATTTTTCAATAAAATATTTAATGAAACTTTTCTTCAGGGTACGACTATATTACACATTAAAACTTGTCAATAAAAATTTTAAAAATAATAACAAAATGAAAATTGTAATATGGAAAGATAATAAATATTTGGTATAAGACTATTGTTTTATTCACTCATCAGTGTACTGTTCTACAAGATTTACGAAAAAACATTTAACACGTTCAAGTGTTCTTTTAAAACTTATGCCACCTACGCCTATGGTAAAATGAATCGTAAAGCGGACAACTTCAGGGTCATCAAAAGCTCTCGCAATTTATGGATGAAATTTATCAGAGCTATACTACTGGCACTACTGGTTCGTTCTTATACTGTGCTGGGAGTGTGAAGTGTGTGAATCGATTTGAAGTTTATCGAAAACAAAAAACGATTTCGG
Source organism: Galerucella pusilla (assembly GCA_910591695.1). Classification (NCBI taxonomy): domain Eukaryota; kingdom Metazoa; phylum Arthropoda; class Insecta; order Coleoptera; family Chrysomelidae; genus Galerucella; species Galerucella pusilla. The sequence goes on from CAJUYI010000406.1 coordinate 55,140, forward strand.
CCCGCTTTGGTTGGTAAGACTTTGGTTAAGCAATTGGTTGGTCTTACGTTACGTTAAAAAGTTTTGCAAACTGCACTATATTTTTTCATTTTGTGTTACTTTGTTTCGAATATAAATGACACAGGGGGTATGACGTAAAGTACCAATTACAGGCGAAATTATTTGGCTCTCAGTTGGAACAGCTGATTGATAAAATTGACATTTACGTGTTCCATTCCATAATTATTAAAAAGAAAGACAAACATTATTTCAGACAAGGATAGAAAGTAACCGTGCTGCAGATCTCGATATGTGATAGGACAGACCAAAAAGGGTACCAAAGTTAGCTTGACGTCATCGTTTCTCGAAACGAAGTCGATCGGTATGTATTTGATAGACGAAATGGGGTACCAGAGTTCGCCGAAATCGCCTAATGATGGTGTTTCATAAAATCTATTGTGAAATAAAAATAACAATATTACCAGCCAATCATGATGCATTATTAACGTGGGACTTAAGCCCGAATCACCAACCATTTCATGAAGTTGAGTAAAACCTAAATTAGTTTATAAATAGTTTTTCAACAAATCAATTGTTTCAACCCCTACTACGTGAAATCTTTCACAAATAACAATTGCATCGTCTGGAGTAAATTATAATTTAAAATATATGTTACCTGCGAACTGCATCCTTTAGACTAATTTATAATGACACAACGTTGATAACTACGCAGATAATATTTCTGTGATACGTTATCCTATTTCAAACGCTATGTAGCTAACTTCTCTTTTACATAATATACGTCACAGCATAACTGGCCAACTATTTGAATAAGTAAGTCAAAAGTTGAATTTAAATATTACAAATAATAAAATAGACTCCCCACTTTGCTTTAGTCCACAACTAACTATTAACATTGGGAGGAGTTCATATTTTTGTTCATATTTTTGTTTAGTTCAACACCTCATTACCTAACCTCATTACCTCATTACCTAACCGTAACTGTCAAAAAGTTATTGAATATCGTAACTAATATCTCGTGACTATACTGAAAAGTTATGAATTTATATTTTTCATGTAAATATTTATACAGTGTGGAAACAACTTATGAAATAAAATTCTTTATGTCATTATTTTAGAAAATTATAAAAAATGCCGAGACACGTCAACTTTTGAATAGAGTTGTGCGTTATGTAAACATAAATGTAAACGTAGAGGGTGATTCACGCAAGTATGCTATAATCGGTGTTGTTTTTTTTAAATTAAACACCCTGTATATTTGCTAACTCAAAATTAAATTTAAATCTGGATGTTAAACATGCGGTGTGGGATAGATCTTGCCAATGTCTTATAAAAATGGAAAAACAACAACTTAAAAAGACAAATTTTATATAGCAATTAGAAATTGTTCATTTGAATACGTGCAGCTTATTGTCCAACTTAAATCAAATTTATACTTTATTACATAGAGGTAGCATTGATCTTTTAGCACTAACAGAAGCAAGAGTAACAACTGAAATTGAAGATAATGAAATAGATATATATCAGGGTTTAATACAATTAGACTTAATTCCGAGAATAGGCATACAGGTGGCATAGTGTGTTATGTAAAAAATGGTATTCCTTATGAAATAATTTACGAATTGACAATTCCAAAAATGTTATGGGTAATAGGGTTGAAAATTAAAGGAATGTGGTTTGTTATTTTATACAGATCCCCAAGCTCTAGTATTTCTGCATTTTTAACTGAATTGGATGGTATAGTAGAGGAAATTTTTGAAAAATGCAAGGTAAATGTTTTTTTCATTGGTGACTTTAATATAGATGTTAGTCCAGGAAAAAATGATTTTTATGGTGGGAAATTAATTACTCAAATGAAAGCTTTTCAACTTGAACAAATAATAAAGGAATATACCAGAATAACACAAAATATTAGAAGTACAGTTGATCTAATATTTACAAATAATAACGAAGTAAAAGCTGAAGTGATGAGGGAACCAAAAATTACAGATCATGATATGACTCACTTTAAAATAAAGTTTAAGGATCCTCAAAGTAAATTAAAATTATATAATGATAATACACCTACTTTTAAAACAAGAAATGTTAAAGATATTAATGAGAATGATTTTGAAAAAGCCTTACATGAAAAACCTTGGAAACGTGAGATGAATGTAAATGGCAAAATTTTATGAAAATATTACTTCTGTTTTGAATAATTTTGCTCCAGAAATAACTATATGTAAAAGGGTTGGTTATGAATGGTATGATAATGAAATAAATTCTTTACAAAAATCAAGAGATCTGGCATATAAAAGGGCTATAATTACAGGTATGGCTACCGATTGGGTAGAGTATAAATATAAAAGAAACCAAGCTGTTAGTTTAATACGATCAAAGAAAAGGTTATATTTTGGAAACTTGATAGATAGAAACAAAGGAAATAGTAGAAAAATGTGGCAAGCTATTAAAAGAGTAATGGGTAAAGAAAAGGGTGAGATGATACAAGCTGTATACTTTAATGATATATTAGTGGAAGATGATAAATCATTAGCCGATTCATTTAATAATTATTTCGTACAAAGTATAGAACTAATAATAGCTAATAGGGATCATGATCCGAATAAAAGAAATCATGTTATTATTAATAACCAAATAACACCTTTATACAACTTTCAAAAAATAACCCAAAAAAAAGTAAAAAGTTTAATACTAAATTTGCAAAAAGATTATTCAACAGATGAGATTACCAAAACCATTATGCTGAATGGCTTAAATACTATTAGTGATAAATTAACAGATATCATAAATTTAAGTATAGAACAAAGTAAATTTCCTGACTTGTGGAAAACATCAATTATTGTACCTATTCAAAAGATAACAAATACAAAAAAATGTGATGAATTCAGACCAATTAACATGTTGCCTCTTTGTGAAAAAATAATAGAATTATACATAAAGGAACTTCTTCTAGAACATATTAACAATAACAATATTTTAATTGAAAATCAGTCTGGTTTTAGAAAGAAACATTGTTGTGAGTCTGCATTACAACTGGTTGTCTCAAAGTGGAAGGAATCTATAGATTCAAAAAAAGTAATTTGTACTGTTTTTCTTGATTTTAAAAGAGCGTTTGAGACAATAAACAGGGACTTGTTAATCAAAAAACTGAAAAAATATGGTATACTTGGAAATGCACAAGAATGGTTAAGCAGTTACTTGAAAAATTGTTACCAACGAGTAAAAGTGAATAATTTTCAGTCCAGTGAACTTCTTGTGAAGTATGGAGTCCCTCAAGGAACAGTATTGGGGCCTCTTCTTTTCATTTTATATATCAATGATATTGTTAACTTCTGTGATATTCCATTAGTTTTAAATTTATTTGCTGATGACACTACAATTTCAGTAGAGGGTGAAAATGTGGAAGAGACAATGAATAAAATGCAAAATATTATTAAATTGTTGGAATCGTGGCTTATTGATAATGATTTGTATGTAAACACAAATAAAACAGTGGTGATGTTGTTTAACAACAATAAACGTAATGTTGCATGCGATATTAAGTTGTTCGGTCAGTCCTTAAAACTTGTTACTGAATGTAAATACTTAGGTGTTATTATCGATAAGGATTTGAATTTTGAAAAACATGGTCAGTATGTGCATAAGAAAATTAGTAAAAAAATCAATTATTTCAGGAGAATAAGTTCAAATCTATCTATAATGTCAAGAGTAACATTATATAAAACCATAATTGCACCACATTTTGAGTATTGTCCAACAATTTTATATTATTTGAGCCAGTCTGAGAAGTCTAAATTACACCGAAAGAAAAATCTCAGTAATAATTATCGAATGTTTGTTAATGTCAAATTTGTTCATAATTACGTATTGATATTTATAAATGAAAAAGCTTATTTATTATAATAATTACCGATGATTTGTTTCATTAATAAATAATGGAGGATTTGTTTCTGCTATGATTGTTAATTTTAAATAAAATGTTTTAAAAATAAACAAATAATCTAATACGCCAACTTCGCGATGATAATTACTAAGTTTAATAAGTAATTATAAATTGCTTTGATTATTATTATAAATGGTACAGTGTCTGTTAATAAATCTTTTTGTATCATTATAACATTCGATAAATTCATTTGTTTGTTATAAACCTACATTATACATATGAGCAAATATTGTTTAATAGTTAATCTTGTTTTTTATAAATCAACAAACTGTCATGCGCGTTACCTTAGTCTGCACATGTGATGGAGCTTCCCTTGTCCCTTTTAGATTTGCTGTGTATCGTCGTAAATAATAATCTTTTCCTCCGTTCAGTAGTGTGGAGATTTGTACGTTTAATTATATTATTTGGATATTAGCAATAGTGTGGCAGCGTAGGGGTGGGTAAATAGTGTAGTGTTTAATGAGTATGTGCTTGAACTGGTGATTCTATTTGTATTTGGATATTGTACCACAGAGTACATGTGATTGTACCAAAATAATGGCGGACGGCGGTGTATGTGTCGACTTGAACCAATGCTGATATTTGCAAATTTCGAACGTAAGTACATAGACAGTGAAAATACCTATAGTATATGTCGTATTTAATTGTACCTAATTGTAAATACTATTCTTTAGAAGATAGGAAATAATTCCGACTCCTCTTTTTCCATGAATGATCAATATTTCTTATACGATGGAGTGATATTTTCTAGAATTTCTTGAAACACAGTTTTTTTATATAATTATATTGTATTTTTTGTTAAAATTATAATGGAAAAAATTGAATAAATCGCTTTATTGAAAGTTTTGTTGTTTCATTTATCAGCATCTAGATATAAGTCATTTTGAAGAAAAGCACAACAATTTATCATTTATATATTTAAAAAAACTGTAATGGTATAGAAAACAAATAATAGGTATAGCTATAAACACTAAAAAGAACAGAGACATTTTCAAAAATGTCTTAACATTTATTTCATCAACTGCACTGAGTTGCCATCTCCAGTAAGATCCTCTAAAAGTAATCAATGTATTAGCAGAAATCACCAAAAGCTGATATGGTTTTACTAACTGCTAATATCATGATAACTTTTCGGGTCTACTGAAGATAGCAGTCTAGTTGCCGAAATAAGTATTTGGACATCAATCTATAAATATTGATAAGAAAATATAAGAAATATTTGTTTATTATCAATAAAGGGGTTTTTGTCATGTTTTTATTGTGAATAAATATATGGGTATACTAATTGAATCTGGAATAACAGTGGCAGAATATGTAATAGCTATATACAATGTCTTAGTAATAATAAATAACATACGGTGTGGTGGAAAGACATATATTCTTAGTGATTAATTTTTTTTTTTTTGAATTGTTGAGCTTGCATATTTAATAATATATAATATGGGTTAATAGTATGTGAAATATTGTTTATTATCAACAGTATAGATAGAGGTATATATACATAAAATTTATGACAAAGCAGTATATATAATGGGTTAATAATAATAATATTAACACTATAAATAAAACACTTCGTCCATGGATACAGTGTCAGGCAATGTTCCAAGAACAGAGGCAGCATTTCCGCGCTGAATTGCTAAACTGATGCGTTGGGTGAGATAAAACGTCGAACGAGTTTCGCCCGATGAAAATGACAACTTAGCTCCTATTTCTTTGACTAGTGCCTTCGCATCTTCGCCCCAAGGACCTAAGGTTTCTACACCAAGAGCAAGGAAATGGTAATTAGGAATGAGACAGCTGTATCTTCTATGTTTGAAATCCTCTGCCGAGTTCGCTGCGGATCCAGACTTTTTCGAAGTTGATCCAATGTGAGAGGGGGCCAATGTGTCCACACAAGTTGCATCCCAGAGCAAAGCTTTGCCCATAGACCAAGGGATTAAAGTCAGACCATCCGGTCTTTTCCCATCATCCCTTGAAAGCCCAGGTGGTTCTAGAATTGATGGAATTCCTGAAGATGATAGAGCCCTTTTGATTATTTCATTCAATGCTGCATGACGTTGCTGTCTTCCGGCGCTACGTGGGCAGGACAGCCCATGATATACATTTATTGTTAATAACTAATTATTATAAGAAAATATTCTCATGTAATAGTAAATAATTCTTTATTTATAGAGTGAAAATAAATAATTTGTTTTTTACTAACAAACGTTTAATAAGCCATATTTCAATAACGGATTTGGTGATAGTTAATTAGTCTTAGTGATTGTAACCAAACTGTTCTTTCAGTGTACAGATTTTACAAAATAAGGCAATGAGGGTTATTTTGAGAGTAAATAGGTACACTGGTATTAAAGATATGCTTGACCGTTTAGGATTTATGAGTGTTAATCAGCGAATGGTTTTACAGAACGTAATTTTTATTTTTAAAATAATTCATAATATGCTACCAAAATATATGTCCAACAAAATTAGTTTTGTTAGAGATATACATACTCACAACACTACTAGAACATCTAGTAACATATATATACCGACTACAAGAACTATTTCAACACAAAATTCTCTATTTTACAAAGGTTTATTGTTGTATAATAATTTGCCAATTTCTATAAAATCGTGTATCACCCTTGACACTTTCATAAGAGAAGCTTTTAATTATGTAAAAATGAATTATTTGTAATTATATTATATCCCATTATTTGACATGTAATCAGTACATAGGGTAGAATTATTTAATATGTCAATTTTTTGAAAATTTTTTGTTTGTAATAGCTTTATTGCTGAATAAACTATCTATCTATCTATCTATCTATATTTTTGAAATCCTCTTAATGAACCGATTCCAACAAACTTAATTATGTATGGTCAATTATGAATTATACAGGGTGAAATTTTTATTTTTACAGTTATTAAACACATACATAAAATGTATGTGCAAACCTGATGCATTTGATTTTAATACATTAAAATAAATGCTCAAAATGTCTCCTGTCTTTGAGGTCTACAATGATAGTTGGTTGTGTTGCATATACTTTGAAAAAAATCTAACGGCGTAAGGTCTGGCGGTCTAGCTGGCCACTCAATAGTACCTCTTCGTCCAATCCATTTATTGGGGAAGATTTCATCTAAATAAGTTCTTACCATTAAAGCATAATGGGGTGTTGCCCCGTCTTGCTGGAACCAAACATTTTCATTCGGTAAGCTAGGATCTATTGCGTTGGGATATAAGTTTGCCAACGCAGGAATAACTTCATTTTTAAGCATATTTAAATATTTTTCAGCTGTCAAATTTCCATCTATAAATATAGGACCAATAATATGGTCGCCTATGATACCGGCCCAAACGTTCACCTTTTGAGGGTACTGAGTATGTGTCTCACGCATCCAATTGGGATTCTCTGCCGACCAATATCTACAGTTCTGTCGGTTTACCTCTCCATTCAATGTGAATGTTGATGCGTCAGAAAAAATGGTGGTACCAAGGGCTATCTCATTTCTGTTCAGCTTATTCATCAATCTTTCGGAGAAATCCATTCTACGATCTGGATCGTCTTCTGTTAACTCCTGCACAAAAGTTAATTTGTAGGGATGAAGTTTTCCTTTATGAAGACATCTTAGAACAGTTGTATGACTAACATTATTTTCACGGACAATTTGACGTGTACTTGAAGTTGGATTCTCTTCGACACTTAACAAAATATCCACTTTCACATCATCTTCAACGAAGTGTGGTTTTCTTTTCAATGGTTTGACATGTCCAAGTTCTCTGAATTGTGCATGAATTTTAGAAACAGTACTTTGTGAAATATTAGGCAATTCGGGATACCTGTGATTAAATAAGTTTGCCACTTCAACTTGACATCTGCAGTTATCTCCGTACCTGATCATCATTAAAATCTCAATTCGGTGAGTCTCATATTTCATTGTTAAGTCGACAAGGGAAGAGTGTTTGACAAAGATTTCACCTTTTCAGTATAAACTGTTAACACATCAACAACTGACAGTATAGAAAACCATCCACATTATTTACCGATTTTGTCTAATTATTGGCGTTTTTAGGCAATTTTTAGGTATTTGTGATAAAATTCATGTGCGTAGCAGGTTTTGGTTTCATTAAAAAAAACAACACCGACTATGGCATACTTGCGTGAATCACTCTGTACATTTAAATTTATGTTTACATAACGCCGCACAACTCAATTCAAAAGTTGACGTGTCTCGGCATTTTTTATAATTTTCTAAAATAATGACATAAAGAATTTTATTCCATAAGTGGTTTTCACACTGTATAAACACTCTCTCTGAATAATTGAACAATTGCTTACCAATTTAGTGACACCCAAAACTTCAATTGTAGATCTATGTTCATCCTATAAAAAATTATGTTTAGTTATAGCCTATACCTTTGAACTAATTTGATGTGGGACAAACAAATCCTGAATTTCAAACTGATAAATAAAGCTGGAAACACATTGGCTAGGAAAATTCGCAGCTAAAAATTGCAAGCTACACATTTTCTTAAGAGCAGTGTATTGCAACAAGAGATGACACCAAAGGCAAGAACAGCATTCTTAGAAAACACACGTTTGTCACTTCCATTCGCTTAGTTATAAATTTAAGCGGTAGACTTCGGTCCAAGCTGCCAACCCAAAAATTTTCTACCACTGAAGAAAGGAAATTTCAGAACTAATTTGTCATGTTCGGGTTCGCGTTATTTATAAATATTCGTGAACTGCCACTGGGCTCATGTAGTAGGATGCGAATATCGATTCAAATATTCATATTTGGATCCAATTAGGTACCTGATTTGAAGTGCCGAGGTTCAGTTTACGGATATTTATAAAAAACTTAAATTTAACATGGTATTATAATTTTAATATGTCCATAAATATTGACACGGATCAAGCACTGGTTATTGCATGATGTGTTTTGTTCCAGCAAGCTGGTGCGTTTCCTGTTGGTTTTTTTTGTGGCACGCTGCTTCAAAACGATGCATTGGTGCAGCCGATGCGCTTTCAGCTTTAGATTCAATCGAAAAGTTTTAAAAATAATTTACCATGAAAACCCATTAATACTCACCAGCGTAACGTAATTTAAAGTCAAGGCCATCGAAATATTTGTAATTGTTGACACGTCTTTGACGGGCCTAACATAAGGGTCGTAGTGATAAAGTAAATCTTTTCGCAGTTTCTCAAGATATGTTAGAGGTTTTTCTATTTCCTAAAATTTCACATTATTCAAGATATATAGATCCAATCAATTTAGAGTTTTATTTTTGTATTTTTTTTGGAAATCAAACTACAATATTTTTTATATTATAATTCACGTTTCGGTAGCGTTCCAACTACCGTTATTGAAAATAATTGAGTTCTTTATTTAATTTTAATTTAAAATATCGTGATTTGATTTAACAAAAAGAATACTGAATTAGGAGCATACAAAAGATAAAATTAGAGTTTATCGAGGAATTAATTTTAAACGGACAAGTAATTTGAATACCTATATTTGGCCTTGAATGTATATAATCTGAGGAAAACATAACTTTCGCCAAAAAAGCCGCTACAATTTTGCATTTTTCAAAGTGCAACTTTTATTACATCGCGTCACAATTTGTCGTCCATCTATCACATGTAGCGTTACTTAAGGCGGGAGGTAGGGGTGAAGTCAAAAGTGCAAGGCGGCGGATATGGTTTGAATCAAAGATGACCAACTTATAGATAGACGTCTGACCCGTGACGCTTCATGTGAAGAATTAATTGTACGGGTGCTATCTTGAGAGGCTGAGCAATAACTCCAACACGTTTGACAGCTAACAGCCGAAAAGAAGATTCCAGTATTTTTAGAGTTTTTGTCGGCATATTCAAAATTACTGTAATTTAACTTTTGTCGCAAAATGTCACTTATGGTGGTGGTGGATACAGAGGTTTCATTGGGAAAGAGCCTAAATTCAACTGTAGATGGGGATCACGTTGATGCTTCCAAAAACCTATATTCAATGTGTCTTCTGCACTTTATAACTGAGATACGAGGTGTTTCATAAATGTATCCTATTTCTTTCGAACCTCATAACTTCCGAACTACCCTGTAGACTATTTTGAAATTTGGTACACGTAATAACCATCACCTAGAAACTTCATCCGGTTTAACAAAAAGTTTCAAAACTCGTCTTTCCTAAAAACACCTTATATAAAGGGGATATTTTTTATTTTTCCGCAGACAATTTAACTACCAAAAATGTACCGTTAAAGTAATAATTTATGCATGTTTTGTCGACAAAGGTATAGAAGAGGTATTTTTTTATTTTTTAGTTTGAAATGAAATCTATTTAATGCATCTAAAGAAGCATCCTAAAAATTCAATTGAGTTTGTATGTTTACAAGTACAGACCACTAAAAAATGCGATTACAGGTCCGTACTTAAGACATACTCATTCAATATGCTTCGAATATTTCGAACACCCTGTTTAAGGATTGATTTTGGAAACTATGCACTTCTCCATTCAGAATAACAAGAGTAAAATACGAGAAATAAATTTATACTTCAAAAAACGGAGATTTTTATTAATTTCAATAATTGACATGAAAAGAAAACAAGAAATTTTACAACATTGTCCAAACAAAGCAAGTCTAACCTACAAAAATTGCTCAAAATGACCTCCATTCTGCTCTATGCACTTTCTTGCCCTTTTTGTAATATTGCGAACGGACCTTCTGATCACCTTTGGATTATTTCTAATCCTTATACAGGGTGTTCAAAATATTCAAAACATATTGAATGAGTATGTCCTAAGTACGGGCCCCTAATCACATTTATTACGTGTACCAAATTTCAAAATAATCTACATGGTAACTCGGAAATTATGAGGTTCGAAAGAAATAGGATACATTTATGAAACACCCTGTATCTCGGTTATAAAGGGCAGAAGAGACATTGAATATAGGTTTTTGGAAGCACCAACATGATCCCTACCTACAGTTGAATTTAAGCCCTTTCCCAATGAAACATCCTGTATTTAATTTGAAGTAACTCAACATTTTTTGATTGATATGACAATGACAACAATCAAATAGTTAAATTAAATTAAATGCTTTTTATAAAAATACTTACTTTTGTTTCCTTTTTAAAGTCACAATCAAAGTACCATTTTGCTTCAATTCCAGACCAAGTACTAAAACTTATTACTTTCAATGGAAGTGGATCTGGGTCTGTCCAAGATATAAATGGTAGTATTTCTCCTTCTTTTCCAACAGCAATGTCACCATCTAAACAATATAAACATATAACCACAAGACCTTATGAAATATCCAAAATTGTTTGTTAATGAATATCTGATTTACCTTTAGTAATGTGTAACCAAAATGGTTGAGGATCTAACCCGTTAAGCAATCCTTTTATTCTGACTGAAGCTTTCACTTCAGATTTTTGTTTTCTTCTTATATCACAAAAAGTATTTCCACCAGCACCAATAACAATTTCATAAGCAGGATCACTTTTTTTGACAGTCTCCGATGGAGCTAGGAGAATGTGGGCGTCACTAGTAGCCAATACGGAAAAATGAAAATCCAAAAGTAATGTATCGTTAGCACCAGGACTGTTTGTTATAGAATAAAAGTCCTTGTAGACGCTTCCGGATCGAGAATAATGAGTTTTACATTTTTTAAGATCTAAAATTAGAAAAAAATTAAATTACATCAATGAATAGTATTTTCATGTGTGGGGTGATATTCACTGAGACCTTAAAGACCTATTGTGCTCCTTAATTCTACTTAGGTATGTTAACAGAACACCGTATGATTAGTAGACACGCAAAGCTAACGGGATTAACAGGCGAAGCCATGTGCATATTCTGTTACCTAGAGGAGGAAACTGCAGATTACATTCTATGCCAGTGCGACTGCCTGGCGAATGTGCGGTTTCTTGTGCTAGGCGATGAGAAGTTGTAACCTAAAACTGCCCCAGGCTAGAGCACTCCACCTCAGGGAGTGGAATTCGGCACCAATTAAACTATTTTATACACTATCACTGGGATGGGATGTACAATGAATATTAAATTGGACGCCACCAGCTTTTTAATCGAACGAAGCAATTAAAACAAGAAACAAAAGGTGGAAAGCTGGAAACACCTTGTAAGAAATTAAATTTACGTTACAAAAAAATAAATAAAATAAATCTACTTATTCCCGAACACGTTTATCCAATTTAATGATTATTGAATAATCAATACAAAAAATGAAATAATTATTTATTGAATTTGAAACTCAACATAAATTGAATATTTCAAAAATCAAAC
>CAJUYI010000406.1:78901-116324 GCA_910591695.1 Galerucella pusilla
AAAGGTTAAGGTTTCTATTGGGATTATTTCATATTCAAATACTATGCAATATAATTTGTTTGCTTGAATTAGTGAGCCCTATGCTGGTATAATAATTATATAATGGATTGCAAATTTAAGATAGAAAATAGCCGTGATAAAAGTTCATTCATCACCGTGAATAATTTATCTTACTATTAAATAATTATTCTCACCTATTTCCGTATTGTTGTAAATCTCAGCCTGAACAAATACACAAAAATACAGTATAAAATATTTTTTGAACATATTGCTAGTTATATTTAGTTGCAACTGAGAGACAATAAAAAAAACAATGTTTCCTATCAAAGTATTATTTCCTGTACAATATCGGAATTATCTTATAACGCCAGCAAAAAAAAATACAGTTACATTTATGGGCCAAGTTCTTTTATTTATATTTAAAATGACCTTAAATACCATCGGTAGCTCAATAATAAATCTACAAATAAAACGATAACCGCATTTTATTTATTCGCAACAGTGAAATGTGAACATTTTTTTAAATACAAATTTTGCATTTTTATCAATGTTTAACTTCTTCACTTTAGAGAAAGATGAATTTATAACGTCAAAGTCAAAACATAGAAAATTCTTTAGATGTGCAGCACATTAGGTATTTACACGCGGTCGGCCGACATCCTAGGATCGGCCCTATAAACACTATTTTAAAATGACAAGATTCAGAAACGAAAAACTTCAAATGAGAGACGTTAAAAATATTAGAAAAGACACCATGAGAATGAGTCTGAGCTATATGATAACGATGACTTTGAATGAGAGAGTAGGGTTTTTAAAATTTTTCTGTTTAAAACTCTTGACGCCAGATTCATTAATGTTAGACCTAGGCTAGTTACCTATAAATATTCTAAAATTAATGTGAAACTCCTTAAAAGTACTTATAGCGGGGAATAAGTCCTTGAAAGTAATCTTTACACCTTGGATGTGTTCTTTTTCGCAGTTGCAACTTTGACTTAATTTGGGATAATGGGATATTAAAGAGATTTCCATTTCATTATCCGACTCGCTTTCTGAGTCAGAATGTATCTATCAGTGTCGGATTGAGGGCTTTTGGGGCCCGGGGCTATTTTAACAAATAGGGCCCCTAGAATCAAAAGCCACTCAGAATTTCACGAAAAGCATTGATAGACATGTGAAAATGTAATTTTATCTACGGCCACCTTCAAAATTAGGCATTTACGACCAAAAAAATGTGTGAAATCATGCATTATACATACGTTAAAAAGCGTGCGTAAATGAACAATGCTTTTAATATGGGACTTTCATTATAACACCCAAAAGCGTGCGTAAATGACCAATGTTTTTTAAATGGGGTTTTCATTTTAACACTCTTTTTTAGCTACTAAATTATCTAGTTGCCTTTAATTCAGTCGTTTGTTGTATAAACTTCTGTGCTGTCAGTAAATTTGACAGAAGTGACAGACTAATAGTGAAAAATATTTCTTACTTTAAAAAAATACAAATTACCCAATGTTATAATCAGTAATTCAAATAATTGTCCTCATTTTACTGTAAATATGAATTTAAATAATTAAAATTTGTTTTTTAACCCCTTCCGAGCACATTTTTATATTTTTTCTTCATGTGGTTGTAGATGAAGTTTTGTATGGCACTTGTGCGAGAATTACTAGGCACTCGCTAAGTTCGTGCCTTGCATTTTCGCAACTCGTGCGCGAAAGTATAACTTCACGCACTTGTATCATAAATAACTATTATATTTATTCACAGAACAAGTAACAGTATATATTGTAATGTTTTTCTTATTTATTTAAACAGTTTTTACCGTGGGATAAAATTATACACTTACTATGGCTAATTACTACTGATTTATTAAAGAAACACTTACACACTATAATCAACTTATCTTTTCACGTATGGAAAAGGCTTTTTAAAAAAGATTTATTTATTGAGATAATTACAATAGTATGTTATAAGATCAGAAGTAGATTCTAGACTGAATAATAAAGTTTTACAATAATCTAATATTAAAATTAAAACATAAGCAAAAACAAAGTTCACTATGAATTTGAATAACTGACTAAGCAATTTATTTATGCTACACTCAGAAATATAACTATATAACACCTCCCCCATTAGAATGAGGCTCCTTCTGGAAGCTGAATTTTCTTTTCTTGTAGTTCTATGGATATTTGTTCTGGCACCTTTGTCTTAGGTTTTTTCTTCAAAAGTAGCCAAATAATAACTAATGCTATACTAGTGTATAAAATTATGGTCCATACGCTGGGAATATGCAGGTTGAATTTTTCTTCAAGTATTGGTGTCAATTCTTGAGACGATAGTTCTTTCAGTTTTAAGTTTTTCAAATTAATTTCCATAGGAGACATTTTAATTTTGTTGAAATTTGTCTGAAATTCATTCAGTACAAGAGGTTGGCCAAAAGTTTTTTCTTGAAATGTAAGTTCGTTATTTTGAAAAATTATCTTACAAGGAGTGTTTTTAATTAAGTATATTCCTCTCAAATTTTTAATTTCTGTGTCTTGTGAGCACTTGAATATTAACCTTTCTTCGTTTGGAAATATGGCCAAATACTGGTTTATTTCTGGAATAACTTCTAAATGATTTTTTAAAATTTTGATTTTTGAGTATTCACAGCTGGTAGAGTTTCCTGTTAACAATATTTGTTCTTCGCATAGCTGTTTGTTATTGTCTTGGAGATATGAAGGACATTGGAAGGTTTCAATTCGTGTACATATGTCGTTTAGAGGTTTTATTTGATTTTCAGATTTTAAAAAATATTTTGAGCTTGGTATTATTGTTACGAATTCTGATTCTAATTTAGTGGGTATGGGTAATAAATAAAATAGTTCAAACTCAATATTAAAATTAATAGGAATAGATAAAAAGTATTCTATTTGATTTTTTCTTAGTCTACATTTTATATCTAAAACTGATTCGAAGTATAAAATATTCTCATATTTTAATTCAAACGGAAGTTGCAGTTTGTAATATGAAGATATTTTTTGCAATTCTGTAAATAATTCTTTCGACTTAATAATACTCGGGTGTAATGTTCTTAGTTTGCAAAATGTTAAAGAATTTTCTACTGTTTGCATTACGTCTAAAATTACGTTATAAATGATTAAAAGTTCGTTAATCATATCCTTTAGATAAATGAGATTCTCATATTCGACTTGAAAGTCTAACATATCTTTTATTTCAAAAATTTTTGACTTGAGTAGTATTTCATTTTCTTGAATGTCCTGAATAGTGTTATTAAAATTATTTATTATTTTATGACTGACACTGTATTGCATTTTAATTTGATTTTCGAGATTTGCTTGATTTTGTTTTAAATGTTCTAAGATTGAATCTATTCTTTCTTCATCTTGAGAATCGAGGTTACCTGTTATGGCTTTTATCAAAGAACCAAATCCATTTATTAAGCCTCTTTTGTTTCTAATTGTTGTGGAGTGAATATTTAAGTTTTCAAATTTTTCTTCAATATTATTTTTAACATTTTGTATAAGGTTAACAAGATTTCCAGTCTGTTGTATGAAAAATGTATTATTTGAGATATCACGTGTAATATTTTTGAAATGTTTATTCAAAGAGTTATACTCTTCTAGTAATGGGTTCAAGTTATAAAAATGCACAAAGGTATGACTTGATTTTTGTAGTTTAGCAGTGCCAAGATTAATTGGTAAAATTCCTAGATTATGACTGATGTCTTTAATTTCTACTGTTGCTTGTCCAATTGAGACGAATCTGTAATAAAAGTATATGGTTTTTGTCTAGGTCGTTTTATATTAGATTGTGACGTTCTTTCTCACCTCACTCCGGCTCTTATCAACTAGACACGTCACTTTGGACACCCTCGATGCAAAATTTTCAAATCAATGCTCGGGCGCCAGATTTTTTACGTGGTTCGCTCCACGGCCCCTTGACCCTTAGCGTCAAGAGTTCCAGATAGCCTCAGATGGAGGTTACGGAAAATTCCAGGGGTCGAACTATGAATGACGGTAGAGACTAAGTAGTGGTATACTTATTTTTTCTTACCACAAATAAATTACCTATCATTACCTTTTGAAACCAATGTGACAACTACCGTTGTAAAATAAAATAACCATTAACTGTAGGATCGAAATACTAGAAAAATTATCAATAAAACTACGGTAATTCAATGGAGGTTTGTATTCTAATCCAAAATTATAATCGGTTAACAGCAACAAAAAAAAACCTTTTCCGTACCTGCTAATAATGCTAGCAAGAAGACGGGCACTCAAACAAAAAAAATTATATACACCAGATATAAAAGAGATAGTATAGAAAACAATTTAATTATAATGCAAATCACAAAAAAAACAATATGGTTTATTCGGACTCAGTGGTTTTACAAAATGTGCTATTGTATTCAATATTACTAAATATGTCACGGTGCTCGGCAGTGGTTCGACAAATTTTGAAAAATTTTAATTTCAGTAAAAATTATGAAGATAAGAATATCAACAAGACCCGAGACAGTCGGCGATCGGTTGATATTCTAGTCCGAATTTAATTCCCGTACAAGACTTTTGAATCGTCCAGCAATCAAATATTGTTCCTAAAACCGGGAGTTACTATCAACAAATTTGAACGGCAGAGAGACTAGAAAGGAATCTCGGAAAAACCCGAGAAAGTCGGCGATTCACTGAGATTCCTGATACAAAAATAAATTTAAATAACCGAGCGAAACTTTTGGATCGCCCAGTATTCAAATATAATTTCTGAAAACCAATAAACCCTCTCCAAAAAAAAATTAAACAGCGGAAATAGATGGAAATTTCTGAAAATTAATAAAACCTATCAAAACCGAAAAAGTGAAAAAAAATTCTGAAACTACTATAACCAGCTATTAACAACAACAACGGAGAAGAAGAAAAAAAATCTCAGCAAGACCCGAGAAAGTCGGCGATTCACTGAGATTCCATATACAAAAATAAATCTAATTCCTGAACGAGATGTCCAGTTATTAAATATTATTTTTGGAAACCGGGGTATACTATTCACAAGGAAACGACAAAAAGAGAATGAAATCTCAGCAAGACCCGAGAAAGTCGGCGATTCACTGAGGTTCCTGATACAAAATAAATTTAATTCCTGAACGAAAAGTCCAGCAATTAAATGTTACTTCTGGAAACCGGGATAAACTATTCACAAAGAAACGGCAAAAAGAGAATGAAATCTCAGCAAGACCCGAGAAAGTCGGCGATTCACTGAGGTTCCTGATACAAAATAAATTTAATTCCTGAACGGAATGTTCAGCAATTAAATATTATTTCTGGAAACTGGGATAAACTATTCACAAAGAAACGGCAAAAAGAGAATGAAATCTCAGCAAGACCCGAGAAAGTCGGCGATTCACTGAGGTTCCTGATACAAAAATAAATTTAATTCCTGAACGGAATGTTCAGCAATTAAATATTATTTCTGGAAACCGGGATAAACTATTCACAAAGAAACGGCAAAAAGAGAATGAAATCTCAGCAAGACCCGAGAAAGTCGGCGATTCACTGAGGTTCCTGATACAAAAATAAATTTAATTCCTGAACGGTATGTTCAGCAATTAAATATTACTTCTGAAAACTGGGAGATCCTATAATCACAAAACAAACGGAAGAATGGTTCAAATATGAATTTTCAACTGAACGATAAAAATAATTTATTCAACGGACAAATACGAATTATAAAATAAGAAAACCACTGAGTATAGTATAAATGTCGGTAACAATTTTCTCCTGAATACGATAAATTCAATTTTCAAGTAAATTAATTAAATAAATTTTCATACGGAAATAATACGGAGTCAAATGAAATTTTACCTTTCTTAAACGATATCGGTTTTAAACACAAAACTTTCGTAAACGGTACGTAGGTACTTTCGGACTCAATCACCTAGTAGCAACGAGAGATACTCCAAAACTGTCGTCTTCCTATTTATGCCGTATTTCCCACTAATCGTTTCTAAAATAAAAAAATTTTTGAAAAAAAAAACGGAACTAGATTTAATTATTTTATTCCAACACCTATGGATATACTGAACGGCCCGAAAGATTTAATCAAGTAAAATTAAAATACATGTATACCGGATGTCCGAAATATTTTAAATGAAGGTAAAATTTATATTGACTACCTTACAACATTAACAAAACTAAAGTAAGTGAGTAAAGAGGGAGCAGTATTTTACATCTTAAAAAAAAATTAATCCCTTAATATTATACCGGAGCAAGAAAATAACAGAAATAATTCAAATCCCTATTTAACCTAAAAAAAAAATTAACTTCGTTACAAGATAAGTGAATATCTTCAGTGGTATTGAAGTGTCTAGTTACAATTTTTGCAGTTTTACGATTTTTATTAGTACTTCTAATTTGTTCAGGTCGGTATTTATTTTTTGTTTTACTTTGAATTTGTTTATTTTTGATAAATACCTTCGTAGGTATTGGATTTGGCAATTCTTCTCTATTTTCGTTAGCTTTTGAGATAACTTTTTCTTTAGTCTCTTGTAATTTTGTGTTTATTCTAGAATAAAGTAATTTCATTTTTTCCCTATGATTATGAAGATAATTATTAACTAGCTGCTTATCAATATCTAAGTCAAAAGAAGAGTTATTTTCTAAATGTCCTGTAATAATTTCGTATGGTTTTAGCTTGGTTGTAGAGTGGATGCTGTTGCTATATGCTAAAAGTGCATAATTAATTTTTATTTCAATGGGTTCTTTCTTGAATTCATTTTGATTATTTAAAAGTCTAATATGTTCAATAATTGTCGAGTGAAATCGTTCGGCAATGCCATTAGATTCCGGATGCTGTGAACTTATAAAGTGTATCTTTATCTTATGAGTGTCTAATAAATCTTTGACTAAGCTATTTTTTAATTCTGTGCCATTATCAGATATTATCTGATCTGGTATACAGTGGTGGGTGAAATATTTAATATGGTTTTGAATGAAATTAACTGTTTTTAAATGACTCCACAATGTATTTGTAAAAATCTGTAAATTGCAAGTAAATTGACAATTGTTTCGATATAAATATCATCTGTCATTCTGATGATGATATTTATATCGAAACAATTGTCAATTTACTTGCAATTTACACATTTTTACAAATACATTGTGGAGTCATTTAAAAACAGTTAATTTCATTTAAAACCATATGATGAGTAGATTCCACGAAGTGAGGGTTTATACAGTTAACTCAATGAAATATTTAATTAAATTATTAACAATTTCTATGCCTTGAGCAGAATTTAGTTTATAAAGTTGACCGTATTTTGAAAATGAATCTATAATAGTTAAAAATTTTGTGTTTTCTAGGGTTATAGTATCTAAGTGAATTATTTGAAAAGGTTTGACGGCTGTTGGAGTTACGTTGAAAAGTGGTTTCAAAGGTTTCCTATCGTATTTTGTTGCTTGGCATATTTCGCATTCGTTAATGTAGGTTTGAATTGACGATCTTTGATTTGGCCAATAATAACGCGTTTTTATATTATTTTCAGTTTAATCTAACCCTCTATGATTTCGTTTACCTTCATGATAATTTTGTATGACTTCTTTTATTTCATTTAAGGGGATATCGATTAATTTTTTGTTGCACTTGATAAATGAAATCTGTGAATTTTTTAAATAAGTTTGCAGAACTGTACTAAATTTTTCATATAAAGGATCTTCAAAGTAAATATGATATTTCAATTTCGGTACAACATAATCTTTCACAAAATTTATAACATCTTGTTCAAAGTTATTTTTTGAAAATTGTACGAGAATTCTTTGTTTTAAATCGTATAGCTTAATAATTGTTGGTGCTGCGGGTTCAAAATTTACTTCAGAGATTATTATTTGATTTTTTCCTACATTTACTGAAGACTCTGAAATTGGTATTCCCACTACAGGATCTTCTATGTTAGTGTGGATAGTATTGTTTTCATCGTCAATGTCGTTTATTTCTTCTGCTTCTACGATAAGTGACTCGGTTTCTACATTATTAATTTTAGAAGTACTGGCAAATTTTTCATTGAATATTTCCATATAGGCTAGTAAGTTTTTGGGGTTATTTTCGGAAGAATCAACTTCATTTATATTTAATTGTATGCGCGATAGACAGTCACTATTAGTATTTAATGCACCTTTTTTGTAAACTATATCATAGTCGTATTCTTCGAGTTTCAGACGCCATCTAACTAATTTAGAACTGGGGTCTTTTAAGGAAAATAGCCACTGGAGCGGCTTGTGATCAGTTACAATAGTGAATTTTCTCCCAAACAGATAGGGGCGAAAATATTTCACGGCCCAAACAATTGCAAGGAGTTCCTTTTCAATTGTTGAGTAATTTACTTCAGAATCATTAAGTGTTCTGCTAGCATATGCTACAGGTAAATCAGTTCCGATTTTTCCTTGACTAAGGACAGCGCCTAGAGCGAAGTTGCTCGCATCTGTCGTGAGATTAAATGGTTTAGAAAAGTCCGGATACTGCAATATGGGATCATTTATCAACATGTTTTTACATAATTCAAAACAATTAATATAATCAGAATCGTTAATGTTAATTACTGCATTTTTCTTTAAACGGTTAGTTAATGGTTTAGTTAATTTTGAAAAATCTGGTACAAATTTCCTATAATATCCAAGTAATCCTAGAAACGCTTTAATTTGTTTGATAGTTTTTGGAATTGGAAAATTTTGAATGGCACTTATTTTATCGGGATTGGGTTTAACGCCTTCTGGTGTTACGATGTGTCCCAAATAAGCGACCTCTTTTCTTAAAAATTCAGATTTATCAATTTGTATTTTGAAATTGGATTCACGCAATCTTTTAAATACTTCTTTTAAATTATTTATGTGTTCTTGCAAGCTTGTACTAAAAACTATAATGTCGTCGAGATATACTAAACATTTTTCGTTTTGAATACCTCTTAAAATGTTGTCCATTACTCTCCGGAAGGTTGCAGGAGCTCCTTTCAGACCAAATGGCATTCTCAAAAATTCCCAGTGGCCATTTTCTGTAGTAAAAGCCGTTTTGGGGATATCTTCTTGAGCCATCTCAATTTGGTGAAACCCAGAGGCAAGATCCAAGGTAGTGAAGTACTGGCAACGACCTAGTTTGTCTAGTAGGGTAGTTATATTAGGTAGAGGATATCTATCTCCTAAAGTAATTTCATTAAGCTTGCGGTAGTCTACAACAACTCTAAATTTTGGTTTACCTGAAGAATCTATTTTTTTTGGAACAACCCAAATGCTACTTGACCAAGGTGAGCATGAAGGTCTTATAATATTTTGGTCTAACATATTTTTAATCTGACTTTGAACTTCTTTTCTATATATTTCGGGATACCTATATGACTTGGAATAAATAGGTACCTCATTGGTAGTTCTTATTTTGTGCTTTATCTGACTTGTAAATGTTAGCTGATTACCATCGACATGAAATATGTCGGAATACTCTTTTATTAATTTAAGAATAGCTTCGCGCTCTTCTTTATTCATGTGTTCTGTACGAACCTTTGTTATATCAAATTTAAATTTTTCCGCGTAAATTGCATTAAAATTTGGACTGAAGTTTTGTTCGTATTCGTCGAACGATTCAACTTCTATTGGAGCACTTAAATCTACTTTAAAATATGATTCTGTCGGATTTAAAATAGTGCATAAAGCTTGACTATTTTCCGCTTTAGTAAGACATTCCGGAATTTCTAGTTTTCCTATTTTTGTGTAAGGAATAATTATATCGCCATTATTGGTATTTTCGATATTTAATTTAATTATTTGTTCTGTGCGTGGAGCCACTACTATACAATTCGTGTTCTCGCAGTTTATTTTGAAATAATTTATTTTAATATTACTATTTGGCGTAATTAAGACGTTATTCACTAAATCAATTGTTGCATTTAGTTTTTTAAGATTATCTAAACCTAATAAGCAATCGAAATGATTATGAAATTTAAATATACAATATTCTAACCTAATTTTATTCTTTATATTAAATATTTCTGAACATGGAATTGCTGTACAATATTTTTGTTGACTTGTACCGAGAGCTGATGATACCTTGAAAGGTTTTTGTATGATTGATTTGGAAAAAAAATTTTCGGCAATTTCCGGGGTTACAAAAGATTTTGTGCTGCCGGTGTCTATCAAAACTCTTAAATTTTGTTCGGGAAATATAATGTACGGTAATTCACTTTCAGAATTAGTAAAATTAAATAGTTCTACGTTCCTATTACGTCCGAGGACGTTTCCTCTAAAAAACGATTTTCATCTTCAATATGACATTCAGTATTGTCGATATTATGTAATTCTTCAGAAATGAAATTTCTTCTCTGATTTGTAATTTGTGTTTGATTTTGCCCATTATTTCTATTTTGAGCGTTGAATGGATTATATGTATTCGCTGTAGTTATACTCATTGGAGTAGGTTTTTGAAAATTTTGGTTTTGATTTGGTTTGAAAACGTTAGTATTTCTAGTTTGAATATTGGTTGCTCTACTTGTACTAGGTAAATTATTTGAGTTAAAACCTCTGTTAAATTGTGTCTGTGCTTGAGTATTACTTGAATTAAAATTTTTATTAAATTGAGGCTGATAATTTTGTTGTAATTGTGGAGTATATGTGGGTTTCTGTATTTGATTAATTTGGAAATTATCTTTGTTTTGTGGTACAAAATTATTTTTTGGCCTAGGTTTAACAAATGAATTTTTTGAATAGTTATTATTATTATTAGTCATATATATTTGAAAGTCATTCGTTAGAACATTTAAGGCTGTATTTGAATCACTAGGGTTTTTGGTACGCATTAAAGTGCCTAACGGTTCCTTTAATCCACGTAACAATACTCTTAGTGCTAAATTCCTAAGATAATTACCTAATATGACTTGCTCATTGGCATTTGACCGTGTCATTAATAATGATGTCTGCAAGTTTAAAAGATGCTGTATTCTGTTGTAAAATTCAAAAGGGGATTCGTTTCCCTGTGTTAATTCTGAAATTTCTATGCTCAGCGTATAAACATCTCTTTTATCTGCGTAAGTATTCAATAAAGCATCCTTCAAATTTTGCCAATTACTAATACTACATGCAGAAATATTAATCGCTGCTTGACCTTTAATTTTTGATAAAATGCTAGACATTAAGTATTCGTTTTGAAAATCTCCTATATCTACAGGGTTGTAAAATTTATTCACTAATTTTTCCGAAATTTCGATAAATCTAGGTAATAAGGCATTATCGCCATGGAAATCTGGGATCAAATCCAAATATTCCTTCTTTAATTGAGGTACTACGTTATCTGTAGGCATTTTGAAATTTGTATTTAAATTAATCAGGGGTTTTGCAAATTTTAAAATTATTTCTTTACTTAAATTATTTTGTGAGTCAGAATCTAAATCAGAATCAGAATCAGAATTTCCAGAGCTTCCTGAATCGAACAATTTATTATTATCTCTATACGACATAAAGTACTTACATTAGAAACAGGACTGCTTTCTCCATCTAGTCGAACTTGTAAGCAAGGAATTGGCAATATTCGTTTGGAATTCCTCTTCTTAACGGTCGAACTATCTTCTAGTTGAGTTACTCAGTTCACTCAACTAAGACTCCCAAATTTCACTTTTAAGGTATGTTAACAAATGTTGAAACGAACCGGTGGTTATTTTCGCTAACGCCCGTTTAACATATCCTACTGACTGCGCCACTTATCTTTTCACGTATGGAAAAGGCTTTTTAAAAAAGATTTATTTATTGAGATAATTACAATAGTATGTTATAAGATCAGAAGTAGATTCTAGACTGAATAATAAAGTTTTACAATAATCTAATATTAAAATTAAAACATAAGCAAAAACAAAGTTCACTATGAATTTGAATAACTGACTAAGCAATTTATTTATGCTACACTGAGAAATATAACTATATAACATATACACACTACTTAATGTCTATTAATTTATCTACACTCGGTATGATAATTGTCCTAATTTATCTTCAACACTATTTATATTCACTTTCTGTTCACTCACTGTAAACTGAAACTGTCTACCGATTCACTGTATACTGAACAACTTTTTTCACTCACTCGAAAACCCGCGTATATATAGTCCCTCGAATCTCTAGAACTTTCTTGAATTCACCGCCTTGTACGCTGTTCGAGAACAGACTCGATCATTACCTGTTGAAGAACCTTTCTAGAAAGGTCGCATTCATAGTTTGCGACAGGACCGGCTTCTGAATGACTGAGTTCGTAACATTGCCCCCTCCTTATTAGTAAGTTCCTCCTGGAACTCCTGTGTAGCCGGGACTAGATGTTTAAATCGGCAACTGGATCCATTCCTACACTTTCCGGTCGTATGGAAATAACAAGGTACTGTCTTCATCGGAATACTGATTACGTGGGGAATAGCTGCAGATTAAAATGTGGACATCGGACCATCGGACCTTCGAAGATCACTTCCACCATATTCCTAATGACTCGCCAATCCAAATGGGTGCTCTCTATCTTAGGCATCGCTAGTTTCTTCACGTTGGATCCAGCACGTGGTCTCGAAGACTTCGTAGCGCTTCTCACACATTCCGGTAGGTGGATCGATCTTGAAATTCGTTCTTTGTTACCAGATAGAAGATGTGTCGTGAATGGTGTTTGAGTTTCAGTGTCTTGCCAGGGGTCGGAATCTGTTCTGGAAGTTTTTCTGATTGTCCAAACTTCTTTCCAAAGACGAATGCCAAACCTCGTCCATTTTTGGTATTGGCTGGGATGTTGTGTGCCAGTGAATAGTCTTCCGGGAGCGTGAACATATCTTGGCGTTGCTCTGTAGTAACTCCAAATCTAGCTTTACCGGTACCTCCATATGCGCCCATTAATTCTTCGAAGGCAGTGTCAGGATCTTCCCGGATATGGTTCACTCCTTCTTCTTTGTCATGGTTTCCTTCGAATGGCGCTAGTTGATTTTGGTGGACTACTTTCGGTTTTCCATTGGGGATCTTACTTATGCGATAGATGACGTCGTTGTTCTTAAGTATGGACCCTCCCAAGATTTTGGTAGTTTTGGAGAAAAGCCTTTTCTCCTCGTCGGGTTGTGTAACCATACTTTGTCCCCTTCTTTGAAACTGAATTCTGTAAAAAAAACGGTACTGTGTCGTACCGTTTTTTCATTCTGTCGCTGGCAACTTGGAGATTCGTTCGAACCAATTCGTGTACATCGTCCATCCTTTTTCTCAACTGGATCACATAGTCTTCTCCCGCTAGATCTTCTCCAGGACGACAACCAAATTCCAGGTCACAAGGAAGCCTCATTTCGCGTCCAAATAGGATTTTCGCAGGTGTTTCACCTGTGGACTCATTGATGGCAGATCGATAAGCCAATGCAAATAGGGAAAGGTACTGGTCCCAATCCTGCTGGTGACTGGAAACTACTTTGGACAGGTATTTTCCTATGGTCCTGTTCATTCTTTCGACCTTTCCGTCTGACTGCGGATGCAACGCCGTTGTCCTGGTCTTCTTCATTCCCAGCTTCTCACAAATTTCCTGGAATACATGGCTTTCGAAATTCCTTCCCTGATCGCTGTGTACTTCCAAGGGCACTCCATATGAATTCTTTTACCAATACATCCGCGACCGTTGTGGTCTCTTGGTTCGGAATCGCGTAAACTTCTACCCATTTGGTAAAATAATCCATCACAACCAGGATGTATTTACCACCATTTTCTGTCGTCGGAAATGGTCCTGCGATATCGAATGCAATCCTTTCGAATGGGCTTCCAACATTGTATTGTTTCATGGAAGCCTTTCTCTTGCGATGTGGTCCATTACTCGTAGCACAGTTCGTACACTTCTTACACTAGTCCTTCACATCGTCGGAGCTGTTCATCCAATAAAACCTTTCACGGACTCGCTGGAGGGTTTTCTTCACTCCCAGATGACCTCCTGATGGACTGTCGTGTAACTTCCTCAGTACCTCAGCTACTCTCGATTTCGGTATGACTATTTGTCGTCTATTTCTGGAACCATCATCGTTTTCAAGGATTCGTTTCAACAGGCCTTCTTCCAGGACAAGGGAGTTCCACTGAGCCCAATATGCCTTCAGTGTGGAAATCTTGACACTTCTTGCCAGGTAGGTCGCCGATTTTCTTGCTTCCATTGCCGGATCATCTTTAGGTGTGGATCATTATCTTGATCTTCTCTAATCCTGGTGGGTGACCATTCTTCAGTGCTTACTGTAGTTCTTGAAACTTTCTCAGATTCCACCTTGTTGCAGTGGGAGTAGTCTGGATGGCATAGTCGTCTAGACAGGGAGTCGGCTTTTCGGCGACTCACACCAGCTCGTAGGAGTTCTTGGTTTGCTGGAGTTCTAGGGCGCTTACACGAGCTGCGTACATGTCCTAGCTCGCCACAATTCCAGCATCTAATCTTCCTCGGCTTTCGTTCTACCATGCTTTTTATCAAGTTGACTAACTGGTCAAATTTATCTTCGTCACCCTATTCTTGAACGGTCCTAACTTTGTTATATCCTGACGCCGTCGTGGCTGCTTCATATTCAAGAGCAGCAGTCAATGCATCGACCAATGTTTTGGGATGGGCTAAGCGAAGCGTCCTCTGCATATCAGGGTTACGTAAGCCATCAATAAAAGCCTGGATGCCTAGACATTCCATCATGTTTTCTGGTGCTGATGGATAAGCAAATCGGACTAGTCGGGCAATATCCACTTCATACTCTTGAAGGGTTTCATCACGTCTCTGCTTTCGATTCTTCATCCGAGATTGGTACAAGTGTTCTAGATGTTCGTGTCCATATCGCATGTCCAACCTCTTCTTCAGCTGCTCGAAGTCATTCGTTTCTTCAAGAGGTATCGTCTGAAGCACATCCAAGGCATCTCCGCGGAGCGCGATGGTCAAGTTCACTGCCTTCTCCCTGTCGGACCAATTATTCGCTCTAGCGGCTGCTTCAAACTGCTTAACATAGTTGGTCCACATCTTTCCGTCGAACGTTGGGGCCTTGACTCGAGCAAGAATGCCAATATCTTCTATCTTGGGGAGTGCTTCTGGCTTGCAGGGTTTTATTTGCTCGATCTTTTTCTCTTCTGCTGGCATGTCTTGTGTTCTTGAGTCTGTCACTTTCCTCTTTAACTCCCGAATTTCCTCTTCCATTGTTGTAATTTTATTCTCAATATCAGATTTTGGGGGCGAAATTTTATTTTCGACTTCAGCGGCAATGTCATTTTTCATTGACAAAATATTGGCAGAAATATCGTCCCTTATAGTAGAGATTTTCTCGTCCATATTAGAAGAAATATCGTCCTTTATGGTAGAAATCTCATTCTTTATGGTAGAAATCTTCTCGGCCATATTAGCAGATATTGACGAGATTATGGTGGATGACTCGTCATTGAATAAGAATGTTTCTGGATCCAAGTCTTCGCTTTCCAGTGCTATTTTCAGCCTTTCAACTCTTCTTTCCGGACGTTTCCAACTCGCGATTTTCTAATTCTGCTTTTAGTTCCGTCACTTTCAGGTCACATAGTCTCTTAGCCATTTTTACGTAATTATTTATTTATATTACCCCACACCTGACACCAATGTAATGTTTTTCAGTTTTCACCGTGGGATACAATTATACACACACTATGGCTAATTACTATTGATTTATTAAAGAAACACTTACACACTATAATAAACTTAATTTATATACACACTACTTAATGTCTATTAATTTATCTACACTCGGTATGATAATTGTCCTAATTTATCTTCAACACTATTTATATTCTGTTTCTGTTCACTCACTGTATACTGAAACTGTTTACCGATTCACTGTATACTGAACAACTTTTTTTGACTCACTCGAAAACCCGCGTATATATAGTCCCTCGAATCTCTAGAGCGTCCTTGAATTCACCGCCTTGTACGCTGTTCGAGAACAGTCTCGATCATTACCTGTTGAAGATCCTTTCTAGAAAGGTCGCATTCATAGTTTGCGACAGAACCGGCTTCTGAATGACTGAGTTCGTAACAATATATTATTCAAAAATATTAATTATTTGAAAGGAGTGATCATTAAACTCATACAAAAATTACATAGGTTCATTTTCGATTGACAGTAGCGAGAGTGATGATAATCTATTATCAAAAATTACAAGTAGATGTATAAGGCGGTTATGGCCATAGAGATAGGGAAAACAATGTGTTGGAGAGAGAGAGTGATGGATGCAATGTGTAGGAGAGAGACAGACAGATGCCATCTTTTTTTGTCGCCATTTTTGGTCCTTCATTGCGCCATCTATGAGACAGACATCCCTCCGCCACTTTTGATCCCCCTTGACTGGTCCGGGGATTAAACCCCCAAAGCCCCCCCTTAATCCGGCACTGGTACCTATCCCTCCAAGCAACTGTTTTAAATGCGACACGTTTCTTATCCATATTATCTACTCTACATTTAAAATAGAAAAACTTAAAACTTGTACAATAATATTTAAAAAAAGTATGGTTATAGTTAACAACCAGAAGAAGGTGAATCCGTACGAGAACTCATGCTCGATGGAGCCACGCACTACGATCGCCCTTTACCCCCATCAATAAAGTGCAAAATTTCAACCAGTGTGACGTTATTATTTGCCAGTTTTGTGTTTATATGAAAATATTATAACCTCAATCTTCTTCTTCTTCTTCCTCCTTTTTTGGGCTATATCCTGAGGGATAATTTACCCAAACCTCAATCTTTATTAGGTACATCTTTTCCACGATTGTTTTATTTTCAACTAAGTATTATATTTCAACTAAGCTAAGTGCTATTTTTATTATTCATTCAGTTTGATAAACAAAATCTATGCTTGTTTTTTCTTGTTAATAATAAAAATTTCCGAGTAAAATTTAAATATTTCTACATCAAGTTTTACTCACATTACAGTACATTATTATGGTATTTTTCGATATGTTGACTTCTAGTTCGTACTCAAATGTGAATAGAGCATAATCTAAACATACAGTAGCTTTTTTGTACATATTTATATCATCCAATTTGACATGAAGTACTTATGATAATATCACATATTTTCTTTCGCCATGGCCTGTGACCAATGATGATTCAAATTCTAGACTTTCATTGATCCCTCATTGGACACGACACCTGCGAGCAATTTAATACATATGTCACATAATTGTCAATCAGTTAGAAAAGTCTGAAGACTACCCTTTCGGAACATTAACTGTTGACTGTTGACTACGTTTTTGGAACACGCCCTTTAGTTACTAATCTAGTAACTTTTAGTGGTGTAAGTGAGGTTTCTTAAAATGCTCCTCCTAGTTTAAAAACAAGGTATAGTTGTATTTGAGTTGTCGAAGCAGGCCTGGTAGCCTGGAAAAAATAAAAAAATTTGAAATTTCCAAATTTGGGAATTCAAATTGTTCATCTAAGCTGTTCTAACCATTGACTGTTGCTTAGATGTCAATGATTGTCATACAAGATACTGTTTATTATTAGTGTTTAAATAAGTGAATCTTAGGGCCGTTTTCTCACTAAACACTGATTTATTGGTGATTAATTATTTGGTTGGTTTAATATATCGTTAGCCAGCGTAACCTAAGGTTTTTTGACCAGGAGTTTGCTGTGCTGCTGTGTGGGCACGTGTTTCCAATACGACTGTTGTTTGGTTGGAATCTACAGAGATGTACAACCACGTGACGGAGTTTTTGATATTTCAAATGAAGGCTCAGGTCATTCTAAAAACTTTCTGTTCTATAGTCTTTTTTGTGTATGAAAATATTCATTAGTTCAATATTTATCACCACTTTGTTGTTTAATTTCCATAAAGTCAACCGGTAAAGGTGTATATTATTACCAAAGTCTATATATTCCAATAAGTCCCACCACTCTCTCGACGACGCGAAAATCCCCCTCCTGCCGACTCCCACCGTCTCGCCGGCAAAACCCACATTTGATGTGGGATTTATTAATTTTTCAGTTCTGTTTGACTTGACTTGACGGTGGTGTAGCAGAGAGTTGTATCGGGTGCGCCAAAGAAAGTGATCTTGAATTTTAATTTGTGCGAACGTTATCTGCACTGTGTTTTTGATTGTGTGCGAAGCCTTCTTATGGAAATTATTGTTGCGTGGATTCGTGTAGAAACAATACTGCAATTCTTAAACAATTATCATTTTTTCGTCTTCCTAAGGATCCTTGTTTAAGACGACCAAGAAAAAAATGGTCAGCCAATATTGGACATAAAAAGGAAATACTATCAGGATTTGTCCACAGAAGAAGGAAATGCCCTGGTTTATGTGGGTGGATATTTTTTGCAAAAATGTTTTGTTAAACACAAATGCGATATTGGCCTAAACTTTTGCAATAAGGAAGGTTGTGATAAATCCACATCATTCTGCGAAAAAAAAGTCTATGAAGGTAGTAAGCAGGGACGGTTTGTAGGATTGACAGTTCCCCCAAAATTATCAGTGAATATCTGATTTCTTTAGAAAATATATTCACTGAAAATTTCATTGATTTATGTGTGCAGGATGATGTAGGAATAGGAATGAACTTGAAGACCAAGTTGTCTACTATCGCATTTTCGCATCCTTGCCCAAACTTCCCATGGGAATACCTGCTGTCCTTATATACAAGGGTGCGAATCTATTATATACTGAAATTTGCAAATTCCTCACTAAGGACCTTCAGAAAGAATAAAGAACATCCTAAATTGAAAATCTTGAAAAATTTATAACTATTCAAGTATTTATTAATTTTTAAGAATGTACATAATACTTATTTGTTTGTTGATATTTATTTTTTTTTAATTTATTGAATACAACGCTACAGAGTACACTCCAAATGGACTTGACCTAAATGATTGTTAATTTGTATTCGTTTTGTCCCAAGTAGATGTTAAACTGTGTTATTTTTTTTATAATGATTATATCAACACAAATGTTCATTCGCTGATCATTCTGTATTAGTTATTAAGTATTCTCAGATATACGCTCGGATATACGTTATTGAAGTCTATGTTTATGATTTTTTTCATTCCATTCCTCGGTTAAAACAAAATTTCTAAGAAGTTACTTAGCAATAATATAATTTATATAAATTGACAATATTTTTCAAAACAAGAATAAAGTCAACATATTTTCTAATTGCACCCGGTAAAATTCCTTCACAAATGAATTCACCGTCCGTCACCTCGTATACTACCAAATGACTAGCAAAAACAGGTGTCGCACATGATTTACGACTCTCCGCAAAAAATGCCGGCGTTTTCCGACGATCAAAGGAGTGACCGGACTTATTGGAATATATAGACTTTGTTATTACCAGAGTTTGAGTTTATGTTTACATACCATTTCACCAAAACACCAGATTCATAGTTAGAAAGTATAAATCCGACGCCATCTTCATGCAACTATCCTGAAAAGAAAAATATATGAAGCTGGCGATATTGTATACCTACACCTTATTATAGGTTTTATGTTGCTTAATTCTAAAGTGAAACAAAAACTGGTACATTCATTTTAGCATCTTTATTCAAAAGTAATAACAATGTTTATTGTTTGAAAAGTTTTGATGCTAAACCTATGAGTCCACCATTGGATTCCTCTCGTTTTGCGTATGGAGGTTCTTTATTAGTGTCAAAATAAAAATTCCCTCTAGCTGTAGTCGTAAGATTTCCTAATGCCACTTTGGTATTTTCATCACACTTTTTTTTAAGAATACTGTACTCTGAACAATTTTTTGCCAAAAAATCTGTTGGATTTAAAATAGCCTCGATAAAATATTGGTAGGATCTTCTATGGTTACACATGACTAAAAATAAGTTGGGATATTTTATGAATTAATATTTTCATTTCAAATCACAGTACCTGGATCGATATTTAAAATATCGAATAGATCAATTCTGGCACATCCAGGCTGAAATTGGCCGCCATTTGGATAGAAGTCTATTGTTCCGCAAGAACTGGCAATACCAAATCCTGCAGTATCGCTATGAAGAACTTCTACGACTTCAGCGTCTTCGGGATTTAGCTGCTTATCTCTGGAAAAAATGAGTTATAACACAACCAGTACTCAAAAATTGTAGAATATTTTAGGTAATTCGCTTTATGAACACTATGAACCGTATTCTTGATTATTTGGAAAAGGAAAGCTATGTAGTTTACTTTCCTTACTAATATCCAAAATGTACTATTCTTGAATGATTGAGAGCTCCAGAGGGAAGACAATAACCATGCAGAGCTTTACCGTGCATAGAAGAAACAATGGAAACCTCCAAAACGTATGCTGTAACATGTTTTTCGATCTATCTATCCCCAACCCTCATCATAAGACAAACATTTTATGCCAACGGACCCCTACATTTTTGCAATGCCATCTCGTTTTTATCCAAATTACCTAAATTGATAGTTTTGCACACCTCCATACTGCGAGATTAAGGCACATACAAAAATTGGTTTTATCAATATCTCAAACATATTTAAGGTGTGTGTCTTGGTTTTTTACAGACCATCGATATATTCAGTTTATAATTGAAATATGACAGCATTGACATTATTGAGTTAAATGCAGCTGTACCTACACGTACACTTATTACAGTTCCTGATTTTCTGGTTTTCTATCTCATACCTACTTTCAACAAGTGCCACTAGATCGCTAAAACCAACAATTTCTGTGCGTTAAGCACAGCTGCTAGGGTACTTTCAATACTTCTGATATACCTATAAGACACTACTAGGATACCTCAAGAATATCTCTGGGATACCTCCCAATAGTACTTATTCAGTTCATCTTTAATTAATTGAGGACCCAATATTGGGATGCCTCCAGGACCAGGTTTCCGTCCACCCTGCTTGAAGGTGCAACCCCCAATTAATTACTTTCTTTACCAAGGCAAAGAAATTCTTGTTTCAAATTATTTTGAATTTAATTTCTAATCACCCAGCTATAAGAGCTGTAGGGGATCATGTTCGGACTAGCATACGTTTTTAACTTTCTTAAAATATTTTTTTCACATTTAATTAAATTCTACAAGGTTTTTTTGTCAACGTCTAGCAGGTACTGGCGCCATAAAACTAGTAATAGTCTGCCAACTCTCTGACGTACCTAGTGCAACGATGACAAGAACTCAAACCACCCTTGAGAAGAGTCTTATGGCGGCTTTTTGCTCAGGGGGGCACTGCCGCGGCGGGGCAGGCACAAATTATATGCTCTGCTGTTTCATCATCTTCCAGACAAAGACGGCAAGCCTGATCTTTCGACTGTCCATATTATGATAATTCAGGTGACAGCGGCCTGTTAAAAGGCCTGTTAGACAACGTAGGCTATGCCTGCTATAGTCTAACATTTGTTTGGAGACATTCTTCGAAGGATGTATAACAGCCTTTGAATGAACCAATCCTGGTAAACTATGCCCGAAGTCTAAAGCTCTT
Source organism: Galerucella pusilla (assembly GCA_910591695.1). Lineage (NCBI taxonomy): Eukaryota > Metazoa > Arthropoda > Insecta > Coleoptera > Chrysomelidae > Galerucella > Galerucella pusilla. The sequence goes on from CAJUYI010000406.1 coordinate 100,334, forward strand.
CTTGCTGTCCAAAACTTATTGCGATGCCAATTCTGGTCCCATAGAAACACTTGCGGTACCCTCCCTTGCAAGAGAGTCTGCCTTCTCGTTTCCATCCATGCCAGAATGGTCAGGGATCCAACCGTCGACCTAGCACTGTAGTGGAACGCCTCGATTAGCACAGTCATAGAGCCCGTATAAAAAGAAACGAAATACTTTAGACTACTAGGGTGCACGTTAGACCACTAGGGTGAGTAGCATATCACAGCTTGCAGGCATTATATTATGCTGTCTTTCGGAGGAGACGTAAAACCGAAGTCCCAAGTACTTGGGTAATGGGTTCGATGAAGATCCCTACCACCAGCTGGAGGACTAGTAGACTCGGCAAAATTTCCGGCTTGGGGTAGTGTGCTCTCGGCATTGGTGATTAGCGTCAGAAATAGACCAGAAATAGACCGAGGTTAAATAACAAAGAAAAAAAGACTTCATAGCTGTAGCACTTGTCAAAATTTATTTTCGCAATCTTTCCAGCTATGAGGAGTCATCACTGCAGTAATTGTCTATATACTGGCCATCTTCTTCTTCGCCTCTTATTTATGTTAAAAGAAAATTATGTGAAGGGAATCCAGATGGATTTAATCAAAGAAGCACCAGAAAAAAATCTGCTTGTTAGGATAGAAATTTGTTTATTTGGCTGGCGAAAAAAAGTTGTATGCTGCACATGCAGAAAACGCTTTAGTAGTCCGAGACTATTATCTTAACGAGCGATCTTAGCCCTTCTAACACAATATACTATTGTGGCTACCAACTGTTTTTTAGATATTTTTGACTGTTTACGCAGAACTTATTGTTTTATTCACTTACTTTGGTCTAGTTGAATACAGAGGACCAGCAGGATCAAGCGCCATTATTCTTGGTAGTAATTTACCAGCTGATTTCAACTTTTTTCCGGCAAATCCACAAGCTTGACCTCCTAAAGAGTGTCCCACTAGGAGGAATTTATTTATATGGATTTTGTACTTGTCAATGAGATCACGAATCATGTCTCCAATATAATTACCTAAAATTTTATTTTTATAAATAGTTTTACATAATATACAATAACACAATAAAGCACAAAAGCTTCGGAAGCGTTTGGACCTGGTGAGGTTACAGCTAATGATATTGGCAACAAGCACTTTCTTCTAAACATTTTCAAACAAACAATATAGGATAAAAATATACACTGTGTTATTTTATAAGATGCAACATAGGGATTCCTGTACAAAAGTGTCAAACGCGAGCTAACTTTTTTACCAAATAGCGTACATAAAAAATAAGTTCAAATGCACTTTTAATTTTCTTGAATTCGAAAGTGTAATGAAAATGGTCTCCTACTTTTTCAAACATAATCATACATTTTTTTATAGAAGTGGAGTTAATTTGAGAGAATTAAAAGTTAGCTCGCGTTTGACAGGTTTGTACAGGAATCCATAATAATATGTCGCATCTTATAAATAGCACAGTGTATATTGGGAAATCAGGAGGAGTATCATAGGGATCTTGAAAACGGTAGGAGATAGAGGAACGGTTAAATTATGGCAACGTTGCGCATTTAAGGGAACATAAATTAGACCCGATCAGATTACAAATTTTTCTGTTTTGTTTTTGACATAATTAAAAACAAGTGATTTGACGGAATAACAAACAGTTTTGGTCAGCCCTGTAACAATAAAGTATTGAAATAATTACTTTGCTGAAAAGAAGATTTGATGAGGAGTCTCATGACCTCTTTTGCATTGAAAAAATCTCACTGATGACGTGGGGCCGATTATATGTTGACGTGTACCTAATGGCCTTCGAAAAATTTACTTTGACGCCCTTCGGGATTCTTTTCAATTATTCATTTGGCTGTGGCATGTTATGTAGAACTTTTATTTTTGAGCCCAAACTGTTTTTGAAACAACACTTAAATTCTACATTGGACAAAAAATATTTAAATACATTACTACCAAAAGAGTTTTCTGATATGCGTTTTATTTCAAAAACAATGTGCTTACACTACCAGTCTCTAGATGGCAAGATAGAGTACTAATATTGCAACTGCAACAGTATATATGATTGAAGAAAAACCATCTGAAACTAATTGTATGATGGAAAATCATTTTGAAATAATTGATTTAACACATATCTTCACTACAATGATGAATAATTTCGTAGTAATGCATAAAAACCAACTATTACATTACACGGTTCATAACTTAGTTTTAATTGCTTAGGTATTTTAAGAGCTTTTTATAATAAAAAGGATCATTAAATCTGTACCAAAGAACCAAATTATAAATCTAAAATCTATCCAAATAACTGTTTATCCTTATGGCGACTGTATTTAGAGTTAACTGAATAGTTTGTCTAATACATATCTTTATACAATGCTAATACCTACTAATAAACATCAACTGTTTTTATCTTTAGTATGATACTCCAACTAAGGATTTTGTGGATTCCTTATGAAAATGCAAAACAAATGCTCAAAAATTGAAATGAATTAAAAACTATCCACTTACTTGTATGATTAAAAACTAAAACTAAAATAACTCAAAGATACAAGAAAACAATTCATTATTAAATAATTTTAAAGTTGCAATTCATTATGACAACTGAATTATATCATCTATTTTACCTCAAAAGTGAGTTTTGAATCCAATCATTAATTGTAAAAACTGACATATCCTTTTAAAATACGATTTCGACTGAAGCTCTTGGAAAATAATTTGAAATAGTATATTATGCAATGATGCCCATTTTACACGAGGATGAAAATTGCAGTAAGAGCCGAAGGCAAGTGCTGCAATTCATACGAGTGCAAAATGGCCATTTTGTTGCGAGATGCATACTATACTTTTTCTATGACAACATATCGTTCACGTTTAATACATGCATACATTGCAAACACTTTGAGAAAAATGAACTGATAATATTTCATGACTCCGAATTCCCCGCTAATGGGCTTTCTATCAGAATTGAAATATGAATTGAAGAAATATGTAAATTTTTTTTATTGCTATTTCTAATAGGTACACAGGAATAAAAGCCTATAAATATATATTTGTAGAAAACAACTATGAAATTACTCGTTACCTACTAAAACTTTGACAGAAACGATTTGCTGACATATCATCAATTTGTCGCTGGACGTCATAATTTGACAAGCCGTAGTCGTTGTGATTTTAGAGTGAGCCTAAACCTAACACGAAATATTCAATTTCGCATTTGTTGCTTAGCAGCTTGCCTAGCAGCCGATGCAAAAATGAAATTCTGTACAAAATGTGCTTGTTTATGATTGAAGATACGGTTACAAAATGAACAATTATCGAGGTTGTCGTAGAAAAAATTACTATTAACGTATATTAAATCTTGAATCACTACAGGAATTTTTCTTGTTTTTATAACAATGATGGAATTGATTGTTAGTTTGGGAGAGGTTTTGAAATGTTACTAAACTACTTATTTATTCCTTTATCCCACAATAAATTTACAAATGTCAGGTAAACTTACCCACATCGTAAGTGTTTATAGAAGAAATTGTATATATTTGACCAGCCGGCTTCTCCCAGTCCACTATTATCACAGAACAACCTGGATAAGAAGTTAAAAAGGCATTTTTGAGCTCAACAACCCATTCAGCATTTCCGGAACTGGTCCATCCGTGGAGAATAAAAATGATTTGTTCGCTCGTTGATTTGATTATGTCCAAGTTCGATGATGTGACTACAGTTCCATTTTGGGTATGGTCTTTTTCGAAATATGTACAAGTGATCTCATCCGGTGTTACTTGAGTATGCGTGATTTCTTTCACTTCCACTGCAATACCTTTGTGGATGTTAAACATCTCCCGTTTTATTGCATCGTCAATACCACAGCGAACTCCTTGAAAGATTAAAAGTATTCAGTTATATTTTTTTGGTATAGTGAGACAAAAATATTTCTCAATTAGGTGAGTGTTTGGTAATTACATAATCATTTCTTCTTATCTTTTACTATTCTTACTATATTATATATTTTATTATCTTTTATTCTTAGAACCTGTAACTGTTGCTAAAGAAGATGCCAACTCGGCATTTCCCATAGAACCTTCCTTTTATCCATTTTTTATTCAGTCTTAGTCTACAGCTTGATATTGTATGTTTGAAAATAAATAAAAGTAAAGTTTTTAAAAACAAAGTTTCGGAAGAAACTTATATTATTTGCTGCTAAAATCCCTGAAAGATATATTGAAATTATTACATCATGAAGAATTTGCTTGAATGTTTGAAATTTCTCTTTTTATATATTGTTGAAACTTTAGCAATTTAGTTACATTAATACAATTTTCTGACAATCGGTAGTAGAAAATATACTGGGTGATCATTCAAATTTCGACTCATTTGACGAGCAAATAACTTGGTTTTGACCGAGCGGCTTCAGGAATTGGACATTTTTTTCACGCTGTTGCCAATGTAGTATTTTTTCCCTAGACTACAGGAAAACACTTGGGTTTTTTGGAGATCAATAACTTGGATACTTTAAACTTTAAATGAAACATTGTATGTTTTTGTATCATCGGATAGGCTGAAGGTACTACTTTAAAAAAATTATAAGCACTAAAAATGAAAACAACACTGAATAATGGTAAACTGACATATAGGACAGGCACGATGACACGCAATATGGCGACGTGAGTTGACCTTCAATTATTTATAAACAACCTATGTACTTGAGGGAAATAAATAAGTGCGGGATATTTAAATAAAAATATCTACTTCAAAATAGAATTTATCAGAGAAGCAAAAACAATTTCTGACTAGGTTAGGTTATCATTTATTTGTTTCTTTAATTACATGAATTGCACAACGTTCACTCACAATACATACAAAATAAGATAATGGATAATTATTATAATGAAATAATAAAAATACGTACAATATGTAGTAGTAGAAGAAAATATAGAACATGCTTTCTTTTATTTTAAATAAATATGATTCACATGCATACAGTGTGGATGTTAATAATCATTATAACATGCATTACTATTAGATGCAGTATTGTAAAAACTGACAATAGTGAATAAAGAAGAGCATAGGTAGGTAGGCACCTAAACCCAGAATTATGTATTTGGTTTGACCTTCGTTTACCTGCGTGGGATATCTATTATAGGGGTTAATGATAATTGTACCCGACACTGAGTAGGTGATATAAACGATCGCTTTACAACTTTGACATGTCCTGTGTATAATTTGTAGAATATCTGCAGGAAGTAGCACCCTATTCTATGGGAAAAGCGAAATCTACCAACAAAAAAATTGTATTATGTTACTTTATTTATTATCAAATTCATCGCTTGCAAGCTCTATTTTTTTCTGTTAGTAAGTACTTCAGATTTATGGTAACCTCATTATGCTACACTCGAAAAGAGATTAGAGAATCAGAAATATCTCTAAATATGACGCCCGCCAATTTGTGGAGCTGGTCATCCTGAATTTGTTTTCTATGTCAAACCCTTTCATTTGATAATCATATTAAGTGGGTTGAAAAAAATGTAGTCAGCCAATTTGTGGCGGCGGTCATCTAAGATTTACTATGCGCAAATGCTAATTTCTCATGAGTGCGTGTGCTAGTTACACAATACCCACCATGCCGGAAATCCAATTATATGAATACCAAAAATAGGGTGGAAAGTATTGCTTGGCAGCCCAAGGGCAGAAAATTCATAACTCCACGATTTTTGAAGTGTATGTAAAAGTTTTTTGTTATATTTTCCTTTTTTTTTGGTCTATCCTATTCTAATTCAATTATCAGCTGCCCTTGTGACACAATATATTGTTGTGATACTAATGAAAGTGAAAAAATTATGTGAGCCTAATTTTTGTACGTGCTTTAATATCTTCCATATTTAAAGGAATTGAAACGAAGGCTTCAGGGAGGGATATTTATAGTTAAGCTGAATATATGTTTTCGTTTAAGTTTTAAGATTCCATGCTTTTTGCATGTTATTAATTATTGTTTGCTTTAGCTCAGAATTCCCCCTGCCTATACTTTCTAGCTCTCTCTTACATGCTGACGAGTTCCTACCTAGCTTGTTGCCTCTTTGAGGATAGCGCTGTATTCACTTCACTAAGTTTCAAGATATCACTGAGTGGTTGTTTTATATTGGGTTTCTGCTGATAGATTTGGTAGCGGGGACATTCCACTAGGATGTGTTTAACAGTTAGATGAACAGAACATAACTGACACAATTGGCGATCATCTTGATCAATCCATGGGCAAAGCGTGTAACTCCAATGCGCAATCTTCTTATAATTACTTTTTCTTTTCTAGAGAGTGTGGAATTATGGTGTAACCTTATGAATGCTAGGAGTCTCTAAGATGTTTTTTAAACAGAGATTTGGGTCGTCATGGATTAGTAAGTTGGTTTTTTGGGTTTTGGTTGTAGCCAGCTTAGCGGCGTTGTCTGCTGTTTCATTCCTAGTGATTCCAATATGTGATGTATTTCAAATGATCGTGGTGCTTTGAGAAAATAGTCTCTCTTATCTTTCGGGAATTTCTTGTATTAGGAAGGGTGTTTTGAGTTGTCCTTCCTAATTTATTGGATTGAGGAGGAAGAGTCTGTACATATAGCGACCTTTTTATTTCTTGCGTTTATTATTTTGATTGCCTGGTGAATTGCAAGAATTTCTGGAGTAAACATACTACAGAAGTCTTCAAGAGCAGTTGTATAAAGGATTTCGTTTGATGAAGTGACCGCGCATCCTACTCTTTTGCTGTTTTTGGAAACGTCTGTATATATGGTTTTGTCGAACTTCTGTTCATTGATTCGTTTGGTGAATGTTTTTCTTAATATTAGAATGACCTAGGCAAGTGGATGGAGTTGAATTTCAATGCGAATCGTCCAATACGCAGCCGACTTAGAATAGACCACGTGTGGTTTCTGTTAACATGCGGTTTTTCTTGGCACCATACAGACTATAGGATAGTCATAAAGAGACCCACATACCTACCATTTTTCCTTCGCATGATTAAAATGTTAAAGAGCCAAGCTCATACTATTGATCTATTTTTCGGAAAAACGTGAAAAAACATTATCATCACCGAATTATTGTGACAATCATTAACACAACATATCCAACCACCACTCTTTGTACGTGGCCCTTTTGGGAAACTTATTTTATTTTACCATGGTATCGCAGGTAACAATTGTGGCATTTACTTATTTTTGTTCATAATAGAAGTGTGGCGATTGATGAATAGATAATGTTTTCAGCTTGAGACAAATTAAATTCACAACTTTTCCACTTTTATCGCTATCACAATAATATTACATTATGAGTGCGGAAAGTAACACATCACAAATCACTTTAGCACGGGGAATGTACAGTATTTTTCCAACGACCACGTGGTAATTCAAACATATTAGTACACACAGGGCCGGATTAAAGTGCAATGCCGCTGTGGGCCCAGTCGTGCAATAACGTAATAAATGCACATTCAAAACCTAGTTCAAAATTATATAAACGCTCTGACAGTAAATTCTATAAGGAAATAGTTACAAAACTGTTTTTATATTTTTTCTAATAACTTCAATTTTTTCACCGAGAAGCATTTGCCGCTCCTCAAATTTTGCCGCTGTGGGCCCAGGCCCCACGGGCCCCTTATGATGATCCAGGACTGAGTACACAAAATGTTACAATTAAAGTCAACTTAGTTTATTTCAATAAGTAACAATAACTATTATTAGTAACAAAAATTCAAGTAGGTATAGGTAGGTTATTACAATTATTAATTGATTGTATTATTACAGTTGCGATTTTTGTACCAATAATTATAATTTTCTTTGGAATTGTCTTGCTATAGAAAAATTGTTGTATGGCACACGACGATAAAATCGCCAAATTTGTTGCCATAAAATTTATTCGGAATTTGGAATTCTTATTTCGTTATTATCATCCACGGAAACTAGTCTTTATATCTGTTTTATCAAAAAGAAAAAAAGTTTGTTCTATCAAAAAAGTTTGCTAAGACAGATTTGGGTCTGAGAGTAACTTCATTGTGATAATACTCGTGAAACAGTAAAACGTGGAGATTAGAGTTACGGAAAGGAGGAATCTCGTAGAAATCTCGGGAAGAATTGGGGATCAACGTTACAGTCTCTTGTAAATTATTCTATTTTAGTTAAGCGTGTTATCAATATATGTTGAAAATAATAGTTTAATACTATTATAACGCCTTACAAATTTGAAAATTACTTATCAAAGAGCAGGCCGTTTACTTAGTAGAAACAACTACTTCCGTGGCTACAAGTGATATGGTCCCTTTTAATTACAAACCAGAATGGTTGTATATATCTTGCAGATATACCAACGCCGTTGTTGCTTCTTAGTAAACGGTCTCCTCATTGGAAAGTAATTCTCAAATTTGTAAGGCGTTATAATAGTATTTAACTATTATCTTCGACATATATACTGACACAAATACCAGGTACTAATGTCTTTACAATCGTTAGTGGATAATTAAAATAAGAATTCCTTTTAGGTCACATTTTAATACATTTTAACAGTAAGGTTGTCTTTAATATTTCACATATAGAGCTAGACAAAAGCAGTAGAAAACTTTTAAACACTATAACGAAGAGAGATTCATTTTCGCATCCTTTCTCAAAGTTCAGAAATTCAGCAATTTTACTTGGAATTGAAGAAATCAAGTTTTACCTGACAAGCTGCTTTAGGCACTTTCCATTTTGATATCACATGAAGAAGTCAGGATTAAAATTTGTCTTGTGGGATCTTATAACAATTCAAACTATTTTGAAATTACAAACCTACTCATCGTCACTTTTAGTCACTATGAATTCACGTGCCATTCCATTTTTGGAATCGGGATTACTAACAATTGTGACTTCATGCCTTAAATCACTATTGTCCACTTTCATTTCACAGAGCTCACTAGAACGGCGCGCTCCAGCAATTCCCATTCCCATATTATCATTACAGCCTTCATCATTGAATAAATATCATTGGGGGCTACAAATCGGGGTTCTGGTAGACTTCGCGACCCTCGGAATTTTATGTTAATTTTAGATTTGTTTGAAAGCTTACCATAAATAAAGCAGATTAGAACAAAAATTTCGCTGGATCATCCAGTAATTACTTCAAAAATCACGATTTTGGTTCAAAAAATTGTACTTTTTCAACACCAATTCATGCTATTTCACGATAAATATTTTCACTTTAAACAGTAAAGGTTACTATCTTGAACTAAATGTCAGTCTGTTTCACACAAAAAACCGGAAGAAAATACTTAAATTTTGCCAATTTTTAGAAATATTCGTAATCATAAATATTTTCGTTTGACACTTAAGCTTTTAAAATTACACACTAAAATCTTATGTCAGAGCTTATGTCTAGATATCCTAGGTTCACAAATTAGGATCAGGTGATACTTCCTAACGGCGTTGTCAAATGGTCTTAATTTTCTTTCAGCTGAATACATTGTAATAGATTACATGAATATATCACAATATAAAATTATTTGCATTTATAACCATGAAAATTTATATAATAGTTAGGTTAACAATTTTTTTCTTATTCTCTTGCTCCGTATTTAATGATATTTTAGTTACACTTTGATCTGTGTCAGTTGGTGGGGAAGCGGTATGTGTTGAATTATGTTAATTTTTTTTTGCTCTAGTAGAAATCTCATGAAGTCAGTCAATTTGAGGTGAAGAGATGTATTCCCTTCCCCTTCTCGAAAAAGTGTCTAATTTGTATTTCACATGGATGCGCGCCGGGTCGACGTTTAAACGTCGACCCGGCGCGCTCGCTTAGCTCGCGATATCGATCAATCAATCCAGATCTTTGAATTATGAAATTCATCGATAAGCATATTGATTTCCCTTCCCCTTTCAGGAAAACATCAAAATATGGAATAAAAATCATTTTACATTCATGTCTATCTATATACATACATGTTTATTCCCTTCCCCTTCTCGAAATATACCTACTTATCGGGACATTTAACGTTAATTTTCAACTAAAAATTCCGGAAAATTCCGAGGGTCGCGAACCTTACCGGACCCCAAATCGGAATTTATTCCTTTTCTTTTCTCCTTCCTTGTCAAACACATTAGATTTTTTGGGTTAGATCTGCCATTTCTTCTTTTTAAAAATGTTAAGTTAAGGATAATTTGAAATATCCATGTTTTCCTCTATGAAAATGGTGGTGGTATGGAATATCCACACAATAAGCTTCATGGAAACTTGAATTCAGCAGATTTTGTGTGAAAGTACACCAAAAGCAAGGGTTTCTGAAATTGCAGTAGCAGTCTTTGTTTGGCACCATTTCTTGGAGTATTGATTCGTTGCTTCATACCTTTTTACTTGACTTTTTTTGTCAGCAGCGACAGACAAGCGCAGTTTCCTGATACTTTTATATCCATTGGGCTGTTGTACAAATCAATAGTTGCTTTTTTTCTACCACCAATCTAAGCTAACCTAAGTTAAACTTAGCTAAGCTACCGTTCGTTTTGCCAATGAAGTTAGATTTACTAAGACCAACTGACTTCCCCCCTTGCCTCCGCCAAGTATAACGGATTTTTGACTTAGCAAAATTTCTTAGCTAAGTTCAATAGCGAATGCAAGAAAAGTCACTCATTTTTGACATCTGATAAAGATTCTAACCCCAAAAAACATATTTGGAGTTCTTTTAATAGAATTCGTTTCGAATTTTTATTTTAATTCATAATGGTTCACCTTTTTCGAGACTGTTGTGTTGTATGTATATCCAGTGAATCCATTTTGTAAGCTACTAGTTTTTTATTTTTATTTTAATTAACCCAAGTTGAAAGTTCTCATTCAATAAATTTTTGATTTATTAATTTGTTTACCTTTCCATCTTTTTTTGTTTGCAAATGCGCTTGCGTCGATATTGTTGACTTTACAGCGATTGAAATGTGCGTTCGAACTACAATTCAGCTCAGCTAAGAATTATGTAGTTAGCTATGCTAAGCCGGGGGATAGAATAATAACTAATAATTCCAATTTCTCTCAATTTTTGATAATAAACTTTCGGCTTGACGTTGTTAATAAAATAACAATGCTTATGACGCTATAGAAACCGGTTAAAGCTGTCCATAATTTCAGGCGAAATTTATACTGCGTTTTCATATTCATTGATGGATTGTAGATTGAAGAAATTACGCGTTCATTTATTACTGTTGCATCAACCAAAATTGCGTACCACTTCACCGTTGTATCGAGGTGGTGGATACATTTATTGGTTTACAAAATGATAGCTTAACCTCAAAAAACTAACGATTTTTTGAAATAATCAAAGAAATGGACAAATTAATAGAAATAAATTTAAAATATGTTAACAGCGTCAGAAAATGAAAAAAATTCAAGTGGAACTATCAGATGAACTGCTACTCCGAGGTCTACTCCAAAGTATCTTCATTAATTTCGAAAATTTTTGCTAATAACAACAATCAACTTAGAAATAGATTCTCAGTGGTCAGATAATTTAAACAACAACAACTGCGTTTTTTTGTGTGCCACTGATGACTCTAACATGTCGTTGCAGCGGAGACTGACTTCACTCAACCAATAAATGATGTAAAAAAAATGGGTCTAAATTTATAAGAATCCAAGAATAAATTCTGCGGGGAGAAAAAAAAATCTTATATACTTCCCGAACTTTATTGCTAGCCCTCGCTATCTAGCGCAAAATCGTTCACGACTAGTAAATGTTACTTACTTCCCTCATAGTATAAATAACTATTTTGCGTCAGTCAAGTAGGTATAATATCTTATATTTCTGTAGTGGATTTTACGATTCATTGATTTATTTAATAACTAGTCCACGTAGTAAGGGTTGAAACAATTTTATTTATTATAAATTTCGTGTTCAAACGCTAAAAATTTGACGAATCAACTCACGTTCTTACGTAGTCTGTTTAATAATCGAAAATACAAGTAGGTAATAATGTCAAATTCTATTTATTTAGTTTAAAAAAAAGTTGCTGATGAATTGTACGAGAATAATTCAGAAGCATATTTTTACTGGGCTGCTATTTAAACTTCCAGAATAGAAAGCAACAATGGAATATGGATGTTCAACATAGGAAATGGCTTTATATTTTATGAAATATTTAATATTCTTTTTAAAGCGTGCTTCTGGTGAAAGTCAAATCAGTCCTACAACTTAAAATTTTAAAAGTATCGCAACTTATCAATAGTAATTAAATTGTGATGTTTGAGGTTTCAATCTGTAGATGTAATAAAATTTATGTGTTTCATGGAAAGGTTATCTAAAAGTATTTTTTCGTGAGATGCCGTTGATGTGAAGTCGGTTACAGAGCGGTTATACCCGCACCAAAGAAATTTTGGAGGTTGTTATCGTTCATGATCTCTCGCGAAAATCAACCGGTTAACCGGATAGAATTAACTTCACAACAATAATAAATAAACATAACCTCAATAAAAAGCGACGAGCTACAAAGTTTCTTATGTTTTCATTGTTCCTATTGTTCGAAAAATGTTTTTTTTTAGTTTTAACTATAATTGACGAGTTTTTGGTACTAGCCTTCTCGTAGTTATGTCATCACAAGTAACGTTGCTTAGTTCAGTTAGGCTACGAGCTTCGGATGATTATTTTCACCCTAGGGTGAATCATATGGATTGATTAAGCAAATATAATGAAACGGTGTTTTTTCAGCTTTTTAGAATGTAGATAAACACTTCTTCGCAGTTACTAGCTCCGTGGATATTAAACATAAAATAATGAATTATCTTTGATATAATACTGAAATTTCAATCAAATTTCTCATTTTCAAATGTAACTCCTGTCAATTAAATTTCTACAACCGCCAGTAACCATACTCCTAGGTGCGGGAACTGAAAGAGATCCCGTTTAATTTTATTTTTTTTTCCTCTTCGGAGCCGTCCTTTCGCCGGTACCACCTCAGCCTCCTGGGCTTATTGTGGATACTCCTATAGTGTTCTGACTACAACCTATTCAGCCAATCCGTTCCCTGTTTTAGCTCATACAGGTTCTTAGCGGGTTGATTGTAGAAGTCTTCTGGAGTCATTTGGGTTCTACCATAAAGTTTCTGCCTTCTGTGGTCCAGCGACTCACAGTTGCATAGTATATGCAGAGCTGTTTCGGTATCCTTTTTGCATCTTCTGCATGTAAGGTCTCCGTTGTACAGCCCTATTTTGTTTAGGTGCTCCTTTGTGGGAAAGTGTCCCGTAAGTAGCCCCGTAGTGGTGCGCAGTTTGTTCCTTCTCATTGAGAGCAGTTCTTTCGCTACTTTTTCTGATGGTTCTTTTATGAATTTCTTCCCATGTATTTGCCCAGTCGTATTCTTCCAGTATTTCTTGTGTTGTTCTTTCAACCACCCTTTTAACCATGACCTGGTTAAGCATCTGGGGATGCACACAGCAGGTTCGGGTCCGTTCATCAAAGTTGACGATCCTACTCTTGCGAGTTCGTCAGCTTTTTTATTGCCTGCGATTCCTTTATGACCTGGTACCCACTCCAGTGTTACACTGTTCCGAGTCGCCAGTCTTCTAAGTTCTTCGCCGCATTCCCATACTAGCCGAGATGTCACCCTATAGCTCTGAAGTGCTTTAAGGGCGGCTTGGCTGTCGCTGTAGATCCTGATCTGCCTGTTGTTGTAGGCTCTCATACTGTTGCACACGCAAGTATTGCATAAACCTCTGCTTGGAATACAGAGGCGTATTTTCCTTTTTCCTAGCGAGACGATTCCTTCATATTTGCTCGTCTTGCTGTATATGCCCGCTCCGGTGCCGAGTTCATTTTTAGATCCGTCTGTATACCAGATCAGTTCATTCGCTCTACTAAGTGGTGGTGCGTTCTCTTCCTCAAGCTCCTTTCGATCTTTGATGACAATCTCGAAGTTGCGAAAGATATATTTGGTAGTCATTTGGTCTGTTGGCATTTTGAAAATGTCATCACCCACCTGCCTTATCTCTGTGTGTCCTCTCCCATGTGCCACATCATGGTCTAGTGCTTTTTCCAGTCGGGTTAGTGCTGCCCTTGCTTCACACATTATAACATAATGTAGTGGAGGAAGGTCTAGCATTGTTTCCAGCGCCGCTGTAGGAGTAGTCCTCATTGCCCCTGTAATGCTAGTGCATGCAAGTCTTTGCACCTTGCTTAGTTTTAGCATAGCAGAGGATTGTCTGGTCTTTGGCCACCATACCAAAGATGCCGTTTTATAACTTATTGCCTCACAAATTACGTCATTAACATACTCCCCCATTACCGTTCTATCGCAAAAATGCAGTGGGAACTGAATAACAGTTCCCGTTATATCAACGGGATCTCGCGAAAAAATACCATAAGATCACTTGAAAAAGCTCAAGCATCTGTCTACCGAATTTTTTCTAATCTAAGGAAAAAGTCGGTAGGAGATGAGATACGAAACAAGTACTTTAACTCCTGTAATTGATTTTGGACAAACTTGAAACTAACATCATTTGAAGAGCACAAAAAATAAAAACTTGCTTAATTTTTCAAACTATAATTACAATTTTGAAATACTCGCTAAATTGCAGAGCTCATTTTTTTATAAAAAACAGCACTTGATTTATTATTTATTTAAATTCAAGGTAATAATTTAAGTAGTAAAATATCGAAATTAATATTCTTACCCGATCTCACTAAAATACAAATGAAAATTAACACATTTAGTGTAAACATTTTCATTTGACTTCATTCAGATTACAACTAATATTGGATTCAATCATGTTTATAGTTCAGCATGTATATTTATTCGATTTCGGTTTTTAATAACAAAAGATAAAATATATCAAGAAGGTAATAAAATTATATTTTCAATAATATTCGATAACTGTTTAATAACATGATAGCGGAAAAATGCTCAACAAATACGGAATTCTAATCTACCAAGAACGAATTTTTTTGTTCTGAATCTATCAAATGAAAATACTCACTTTTTTATTTGATACAAACAGTCCCTCATCAACTATACTTAGAGTTATTAGCAGAAAGATTTACACAAATAGTATGTGTTATATTTGGATCATACTTAGTTTTCAAATTTTATTATACAAATTGATGTTTTTGAGATATTCAATCCATGCACTTGTGTCTCGCATATTCAAGACACTAGGATGATATGTATGCTTTCTGGCGCTAATGAATAGTACGAAAATAATTCAGAAGCATATTTTCACTGGGCTTCTATTTAAATTTCCAGAATAGAAAATAAAATTGAATGTTCAACATAGAATAATATGGCTTTATAATTTTTGAAATATTCAATTTTCTTTTTCAAGCGTGTTTCCTGTGAAAGTCGAATCGCTCATACAACAGCTTAACATTTTAAAATTGTTAGTCCAGTCACCTATCTCACGACTTTCTGTAATAGAAAGAACTTACGTATTTTACTTGTTATATTTTTTAAGGGATTAGTCTTTGTTCGTCAGCTTTATTTGGATATATTATTTATATATATATATATATATATATATATATATATATATCATTTTAACTAACTTCTAATTAAATCTAGGATATGTTATGTATAGTTTTAATCGTCTCAAAATTTAATGTCCCATTTCAAAAATCACATTCAGGGGTGGCATTCTGTTCACACTAGCGAGTAGTCTTGAATCGATATTTTCGATATACACATTCCGTTCGCAAAATTTGGTCGTTTTGGCGCGACAAATAGTTCTAAACTAAAGCGATCGCCGAATTTCTGATACCTACAAGGTGTCGCCTACGTGTGTAAAACAAAGACGAACTGTTTTTTATGTAGCATCTCTATTGTTGCAATATTTATTTGAGTTTTATGTTAATTATATAAATATTCTCAAAGATAGAAGCCAGTTTTATCCTAACGTTCTTTGTCTAAATTGAAAAAATAGTAAAATTACTATTGTAGAATGTTGCCATTTCGAATGTTATTATTATTATATTTAGACAAGGGCAGAGGGACAAATCCCTATTA
>CAJUYI010000406.1:126324-176925 GCA_910591695.1 Galerucella pusilla
CACTGGGGGCACCAATTGAGCACATTAATGCAGCAGCTCGCGTAACATTGCCCCCTCCTTAAGAGACAGTTCCTCCTGGAACTAACTAGGAAACTGAAACGAGATGACTGTATCGGCAACTGGTTCCCTTGTTGCATTTTCCAGTTGCATGGAAGTAACATGCGACCGTCTTCTCTGTTGGCTGTGTCTCCCTTACTTGGCCGCAGACTAGTACCTGCACTTCGGTGTCTCGGAAGATTACTTCTACCATGTTACGGATTATTCGCCAATCTAAATGCCTACATTCAATCTTGGGCATGGCTAGCTTATGCACGTCCAATTCAAGCACATGCTCCCTCAAGCCTCGTAATGCTTCCCAGACATCCTCGTACGTTGGTCTTTCGTCGAAGGTGTTTCTCGTCACTAGGTGGAAATTGTAGCGGGAGCCATCTTGCAGCTTCAGAGCTTTACCTGGTACTGGTAACTGGTCTTGCAAACGTCGGGCGCCACTCTTCTTTATGAACAGAGATGCTAGCCCACGT
Source organism: Galerucella pusilla (assembly GCA_910591695.1). NCBI lineage: Eukaryota > Metazoa > Arthropoda > Insecta > Coleoptera > Chrysomelidae > Galerucella > Galerucella pusilla. Next base: position 126,846 of record CAJUYI010000406.1, read on the forward strand.
GCATCGGTTACGCTGGCAGGGATGTTTATTGCCAGTGAGTATTCCTCTGGAACGGTAAGCATGTCTTATCGTCTCTCAGTGGTGACGCCGAATCTTGCTTTTCCGGTACCACCATAAGCACCCATGAACTCTCCAAAAGCAGGATCGGCTACTTCCTGAAGCTGGTTTACTTCCTCATCGTGGTCACCCTCGAATGGCGCTAATCGGTTACGGTGTACCACCTTTGGCTTTCCGTTTGGGATCTTGCTGATACGATATATGACATCGTTGATTCGTTTCTTCACGAGGTACGGACCGTCCCAAGCTTTCTGCAACTTTGGAGAAAAACCCTTTTGTCTTCTTGGGTTATGCAGCCAGACTTTGTCTCCTTCGTGGAAACCTCCTTCTGTAGCTTGCGTATCGTACCTTTTCTTCATCCTATCGCTAGCGATCTGGAGATTCGATCGAACCAGCTCGTGTACGTCGTCCATTCTTTTTCTCAGCTGGGTCACGTAATCTTCACCAGCTATGTCTTCTCCGGGTCGGCATCCAAATTCAAGGTCGCAGGGTAATCTCATTTCGCGTCCGAACAGAACTTTTGCTGGTGTTTGGCCGGTAGACTCATTGATGGCGGATCTTTAGGCCATCGCAAATAGCGAGAGATATTGGTCCCAATCTCGCTGATGGTTAGATACTACTTTAGACAGGTATTTGCCAAGAGTTCTGTTCATTCGCTCTACCATTCCGTCCGACTGTGGATGCAAAGCCGTAGTTCTCGTTTTCTTCATGCCGAGCTTTTCACAAACTTCCTGGAACAGCTGGCTTCCGAAGTTTCTGCCCTGGTCGCTGTGTATTTCTAGGGGCACTCCATATCGGCAAATGAACTCATTCAAAAGCACGTCGGCAACAGTTGCGGCTTCTTGGTTTGGAATGGCATACGCTTCTACCCATTTTGTGAAATAATCCATCACCACCAAAATGTACCTGCTGCCATTTGCTGTCGGTGGAAACGGTCCGGCAATGTCCAGGGCAATGCGTTCAAAAGGGCTTCCGACATTGTACTGCTTCATAGGAGCCTTTCTTCTTCCTTGTGGTCCATTGGTCGTAGCACAGGTAGTGCATTTCTTACACCAGTCCTTCACATCTTCGGAACTGTGCATCCAATAAAACCGTTCTCGCACTTTCTGGAGGGTCTTCTTCACACCTAGATGTCCTCCTGACGGACTGTCGTGTAATTTCCGCAGTACTGCTGTTACCCTTGTTCTTGGAATCACCAACTGCCTTCTACTTTCGGAACCTTCATCGTTCTCGATTACTCGCTGTAGCAAACCGTTTTCTAGAACCAGCGAGTCCCACTGGACCCAATACGATTTCATCGTTGGCGAGTACCTTGAAATCTCCTGCCAAGTAGGTCGACAGTTTTCCTTTTTCCAATGTCGGATTTTCTTCAAGTCGGGATCGTTCTCTTGTTCCTCTTCCAACTTTTCCGGTGTCCATTCGTCGCTGGTCACCGTGGTTCTTCGAATGGCAGCTTCCTTAGCTTCTGTTTTGGTGCAGTGAGAGCACTCTGCTGGGCATGGTCTTCTAGAGAGTGAGTCTGCATTTCTGTGGCTTATTCCGGCTCTATGCTCAATGGTGAAATTATATTCTTGGAGCCGCTCGATCCATCTGGCGATTTGACCTTCAGGGTTCTTAAATTGCATAAGCCACTTAAGTGCGGCATGATCGGTTCTAATCACAAATTTCTTCCCATACAGATACTGATAGAAGTGCTCCACGGACTTCACTACTCCTAGGAGCTCTCTTCTTGTGACGCAGTGATTTTGTTCTGGTTTGGAAAGAACTTTACTAAAATATCCCAGAACTTTCTCTTGTCCTCCTTGAACCTGTGATAGCACTCCTCCAATTCCAACATTGCTAGCATCAGTATCTAGTATAAATTCTCCCTCTGGTAGTGGATAGCCGAATATAGGTGCAGTAGTCAAGTGATTTTTCAAGGTTTCGAACGAAGTTTGACAGTCTTCGTCCCAGCGAAACTCCCTTGCTTCCTCTGTAAGTCGTGTCAAGGGTTTAGCGATATCTGCAAACTTCTTTATAAATCGCTTGTAGTATGTACAGAGTCCAAGGAAGCTTCTAACTTGGTGCTTGTCGGTGGGTCTTGGCCACTTTCGTACGGTAGCAGCTTTTTCTTCGTCTACAGCTACACCATCCTTGCTGACTACATGGCCTAGATAATTGACTTTGTTTCGATATAGTTGACATTTCTTGGGGTTGAGCATCAGTTGGGCAGCTTGCAACCTTTTGAAGACACCTTCCAAATTCTTTCGATGTTCTCCGAATGTCCTTCCCAAGACTATGATGTCATCAAGGTACACTAAGCATGTCTTCCAGGACAACCCTCGCAATACGTTTTCCATCAGTCTTTCAAACGTTGCGGGCGCATTGCACAGCCCAAATGGCATAACGGTGAAATGCCATAGTCCAGATCCGGTGGTAAACGCTGTCTTTTCTTTATCGGCTGGATCCATTTCTACCTGCCAATATCCAGACTTCAGGTCCAAGGTAGAAAACAATTTGCTACCGGCCAGCGTATCCAGAGTATCGTCGATTCTCGGTAGAGGATAGCTATCTTTCTTTGTAACATTGTTCAATTGCCGGTAGTCCACGCAAAACCTTGTGGTTCCATCCTTCTTCTTCACCAGAACTACCGGAGAGACCCAAGGGCTGGTAGAAGGTTCTATTACCTTGTCCTCTTCCATCTCGCGAAAAATTCTCTCCGCTTCCTCTCTTTTGGCCTGTGGTAGCCGTCGAGCCGATTGTCTTATCGGTTTAGCGTCGCCGGTGTCAATTTTGTGTTTGACAGCAGATGTTCTTCCTGTCTTTCCTCCTTTTGGTACAAAAAGAGATCGGTATTGTAGCAAGAGTTCTCTGATTTTTTTCTTCTCTTGCAGGCTAAGGGATTGTCCAGCCACTGCTATCATTTGTTCAAATTTATTGTTGGCATCATTGGAAGTTGTTGTTTGATGAATTATTGACGTCACTGGTACGCAAGTTCCAATTTTGGTCTCCTTCTTTATAGTTATGGGATGGTCATTTACATTTATAATGCGTACAGGTATTTCTTCGGCAGCCATGACTAACCCTTTTCCTATCAGGATTCCTCGACCAACCTCTTTATCATGATTCCATGGTTCCATCATGACCGGTGTTCCTTCTTCGACGGTTCCTTGTAGCCTTGCCACAGTGAAAAATTCACTCCTTGCGGGTACAACTGTATCCCCCTGTACGGCTACCTGAACAGTCTTATCCTCGTGTGGGTGAAGGAATACTTCCTCAGAACCTACTCTAATCACTCGGTTCTTGAAATCTTGCTGGAAGCCATGTAGGTTCATAATGTCCATTCCGAGTATTATGTCCTCTTCGATATCAGCGACAACGACAGTGTGGGTGAACTTCTCTGCGCCAATTCCCAGTTGCACCGGTAGTTCTCAATGGACATTGGCGCTTTCACCTGTGGCAGTCCTGAGTCGCAGTCTCGTCGGTAAAAGTTTTTTTCCGGGTGTTGACAGTCTCGGGGCGAATAATAGTCCTCGTTGCTCCAGTGTCCACCAATAGTGTATACTTCCTACCATTAACTTCACCATCCACGTATACACTATCATCGCGACATTTCAGAGAGGCTATTAGAATGAGAGGGTCTTTGGAAGGTCTTCGGGTCGAAGCTGCCCTCTGAAGGTCGACCCTTCCTAGTTTTCCTGCTGGGCGTCTTTGTTTGTAGCAGTTCTCGGTCGCTTGCACGAACTGCGTACATGTCCCATTTCTCCACAATTCCAGCATCTCACAGCTTTCGATTTTCCATTTGAGATGCTTTTCATCATGTTGACAAGCTGGTCAAGCTTGTTCTCCACTTCTTCGTCTGCTACAGCCCTCACCTTGCCGTATACTCCGGAAGCCTGTGTAGAGTTCTCTGCATTTCATGGTCACGAACTCCGTCGATGAATGTCTGTACCCCTAAACATTCCATGACATTCTCCGGTGCCGAAGGATAGGCAAACCGCACCAACCTCGCAATGTCTGCTTCGAATTCCTGCAGAGTTTCGTCGCGTTTTTGTTTGCGGTTTTTCAGCTGCGACTGGTACAGATGCTCCAAGTGTTCCAGGCCATATCTCATGTTCAATCGCTTTTTGAGCTGTTCAAAATCTTCGGTCTCTTCCACTGGAATGGTCTGGAGGATATCCATGGCGTCTCCTCTGAGGGCAAGAGTTAAATTCAACGCTTTTTCTTTCTCACTCCAGTTGTTTGCCTTTGATGCCGCCTCGAATTGCTTAAGATAGTTCGGCCATGACGTTTTGCCATCGAATGTTGGCAGTTTCACTCGGCTGTTAATATCGTTTTCCATTTTCGGTTTCAACTCTACTTTCTCTTTCAGTTCGTCGTTGTTCGGGGCTTGCCTAGTTGTAATAGCCGGGTTATTACTAGTCTTCTTTTCGATTTATTTGATTTTTTGTTCCATTTCTTGTTCCATTCTTTTAATCTTTTCTTCCATGGCAGAAATTTCATTTTTCATGTCCACTTTCCATGGATGAAATTTCGTTTTTTATATCCGACATTTTATTTTCCATATCCGCCGAAATTTTATTTTCCATGTCCGACATTTTGTTTTCCATATCCGCCTGAAAGTTTACTTTCCATGGATGAAATTTCGTTTTTTATATCCGTCGAGATTTTACTTTCCATGTCCGACATTTTATTTTCTATCGAAGACATTTTATTTTCCATATCCGTCGAAATTTTATTTTCCATGGATGAAATGTCGTTTTTTATGGAAGAGGTTATAGAGGCGGACGTTTCGTCGGTGAATATAAACGTTTCCGGGTCCAATCCATTGTTAATCATAGCATTCTTCAGTCGTTCCACTAACGCTGACTTGGCCCCACTTGTGTCCAATTCGTAATCCTCCAACTCTCTTCGAAGCTCTGAAACTTTTAATTCACAAAGTTTCTTCGCCATCTTCCTCTATATTTATTTTTCAATCCCACTTCTGACACCAATGTAACGTTTATTCTAATTTATATTTACAATTAATTTATATTTACAGATTTATATTCAAATATAGTCCTTATTTAATAATTTATATGATACACTAAACACACACTAACTATAATTTATATGAGAGTCACTTTATCGATGCGCGATTGCTTTCTTTCAGTATCAACACTAACTGACTAACTGCCCCCGCTGCGATGCTCGTCGCCTATTTATACTCGCACGTATGTTTTTCTAGAAACCTCTAGAACTCGAAGTTTTGGCGGATGCGCCGGGTTTTTCTAGATGTTACGTGTTCCAGATCATTCTTGAAAATACGGCGGAGGAGCCATAGTCGTATCATATGGGAATTTCACTGGGGGCACCAATTGAGCACATTAATGCAGCAGCTCGCGTAACACTAACTTATAGTTCAAGGTTCTTCGTGGGGCGACGACCCAGTACTGTAGTGGAAAGCGTTTGATGCGATAATTACAATCAAGCAGTGTCGAACATGGTTAGTACTTGGATGGGTGACCATGCCAGGGAAAACCATCGTATAGGGCCCGTACAGCCTGCAGCGGACTAGCATATCACATCTCGCAGGCATTATACCAATGAGCACTAGGTATAATGTAGATATGCCGTCTTTCGGAGGGGACGTGAAACCGAGGTCCCGAGTCCATGGATGGATGCGACCACTGGTTGGAACACTAGTGGGTTCGCCAAAATTTCCGGTTAGGGGTAGAGTGCTCCCGGCGTCGGTGATTAACCTCAGTCGCAGAAATAGACCGACGTTAAATAACAGAATAAAAAAAAAGGTTCTTTATGGCAGTGCTTAGTTAAATGTAATGGAAATGCATCAGGTCGATACACCGTAAATTCAGGGGTCCCACAAGGTTCCAATTTAGGTACAATACTTTTTATTATCTTCATTAATTAAATATCGGAATGTATTGCAAATTCTGAGTTTTTGCTGTTTGCCGATGATTTTAAGATGTACAGACAGATACAAATTGTTAGAGATTGTGTTTTGTTGCAAAAGGATTTAATCAGTATAGCCGGATTGTCTAAAAAAATAGATTGTTTAAAATGTTTATTTGCAGGAAGCTGTGAATAAAGTGAATATTCAATGTGAATATTATAAAAAAGTACCAAGCCCCACATATAAATGCCAATCGCTCATTCAAAAAGAAACTTTATCCTTTGAGCATCAAATTTACCCTCTTATTGACAAAAATTACCGATTATGTTAAATAATTTGCAATTAAATCGTTCATTCAACTTCATCCAAGTTTTATTAACTTTCCTATAAATTACATCACATTTAGTTATCACTACACTACGTCGAATATATTTTCCATTTTAGACGATACCGTATACTGAAGACTGTTTAATGGTGTAATTAACCTGAAAGTTTTTAGTTGAACGCCGAGTCAACAGAGAAAAGAATGAAGTAGGAAGATATATGTAAATTTCGATACCCTGTCATTTACGCAATTGAATGGGTAATATCCACGTGAGTAGAATTCGTGGGTGTATGACCCTATTGTTACCTGAGACTTTCCAGCGTCGTATATGTCACGTTTAAAACATATTTTATGATTTTCATTCGAGATTCGACTAATATAAATAAGAATCGTTTTAAATAGGTATTTGAATTTTCTGAGTGAAGCATCTTTTATGTAAATGTCTTCAGTATGTACCTTGTGGTTTTTTTTAAGAATATAGGAAATGAATCAATAATAATAATAATAATACCAACATTAATAATAAAAATGTAACTGACATAATATTATAAAACTTAACAATGCCAGATGTTACGGTGGTAATAAAAAATAATTTAAAAAAACTGATAATCCATACAATAATCGAACTAGATTCTACCAATGAAACCGAATTGTTTGTTTGACGTTGAGCGCCAATGAAACAAATAATGAGATTGAATGTCGTTGAAAAAATAATGTTAAATACCGCAGGTTCATGCCTAACTAACCAATTAAAGGACCCCGCGCTTTTCTTATGACAAAGGGTCCTGAGGTATCGATTAAAGATATAGTCGAGCGGATAAAGTACAAAAAAGGCTCAAAGTTCGGAATTTTTTCCCTAAAGACGGATCGGAATGCGGTTTTTTGCATTCGCTTCGGAAAATTATTTGTAAAAAATGTACCTACTTTGTTCCCATTACAAATCGGGAATTGCATCGCTGCAGTCAAAAATGCATACCAAAAATGCATCTTTTGGGAGGCTTCTGTAAATAAGAGTCAGAACTGGCTCAAATCGGGTACCCGGGGGTTTGGGTGAATTTCAACATTATAATCGTGATCAGCGACCTCGAAAACCCCCGGGTACCCGATTTGAGCCAGTTCTGACTCTTATTTACAGAGGCCTCCCAAAAGATGCATTTTTGGCATACATTTTTGACTGCAGCGATGCAATTCCCGATTTGTAATGGGAACAAAGTAGGTAGGTACATTTCTTACAAATAATTTTCCGAAGCGAATGCAAAAAACCGCATTCCGATCCGTTTTTAGGGAAAAAATTCCGAACTTTTTTGCTTTATCCGCTCGACTAATAACTTTATGGAAAACTCAGGTTTTCATGATTTGATAATTGCTCTGTTCTGTCGGTTCTGTCAACAATTTGGCATTTATAACCTCAATTAATTATATTGTGAATATTTTGATTGCTTTTACTTTGTTTTATTTGAATTTTGCAATGTTAACAAACGATATCCAAGATATTTTTGAGGTACTTTCAAGCGACGATGAAGAAGATGCTATGAAGGCACTATAAGGCACTATGAAGGCACTCGGCGACAAAGGATATTTAGGAATCGGCTGGACCATTTCACTTTGTGGAACGAAACAGAACTACACTAATGATAGAAGAGATTCAATTCCTCATTGGAAAAGTTTATGGCTCGTCTATCCATCCAGACAGGAACAAATAAAATAAAAATTAGACACACTGGGAATGAAATAACAAATGCACCAAACAGACATATCGAAACTAGACTATGAAACTAAAGTCAAAATGCCAAAACTGTAGGCCATAGAGAATATTTCCCTATGCTCCAGGCTATTCTCCTTTCCATTTTTCTCATTTTTTTTAATGAAACTTTTATTATTATTAATTTACTGTAGTACATGCCTACAGGATGATTAAATACTTGTAATTTATTCATGTTTTTATCAATGGTTCGGTACACTTCGGTATGTATCCATAAATAAAAATGTGATTATAATTTCGTTCACTATCCCTATTATGCTGAGTACTCTACCCTCGGGACCCTGTTTCTGAAAAACTGGTCATAGTAAGATTATAAAATCTTTTCAGCTCATTTACTATTTCAAGCTTATTACAAAACAAGATAAATTGAACATTTTGACGGATCTAATTATAAAATACAGGGTGATTCAGAAAAAGTGTATTTTCTCTGATTTTTGTCGGTTTAATAACAAGATGTATGTGCAAATCACCCTGTATTTTAAGAAAAGTACTGATATCTAGGTAACCAATACGTTTTAAACATCAAAAACTAATTTTAAAATACATGGTGTAACTTATTTATTTCATATAGAAAAAAACTAATTTCAGGTTGCATTAAGAATCACCCTGTATGGAATACCTCTAGAACTAGTATATTTGATGCCAGAACATTGAATATGAAGTTACTTTTTATTTCTTGTTTTCATTCAATATAAGAATTTCTTAGAATTCAAAAAATTCGTCCCCGTATAATTGAGTCCCACCCTGTATATGTTGACATTTTGAACTATTTATGTGTAAGTTCACGATAAACTAGAACATATTAATGGTACTATTAATTAAAAATGCATATTTATTTGTTAATAATAAAATTACGTGGTCAAGGAAAACAAGGATTTTTCAACTTTAATACCCTGTATATCGGAAACTAGTCATAGGATTGAATTGGTCCCATGGACAGTTTTGGTCAAGAAGTCGAGTAGAACATCATATCCAAAATTTATAACATTTGACGGAACGCCACTTTGTCATAAGAAAAGCGCGGGGTCCTTTGGAGGTAAACTAAGCCAGTTCGCCGGGCTTTGTTACCTTATTAATCTTAAGAAAAACAAATTAATATTGGCAAAACTAGAAAAACAAAAAAAGCTATTTCAGGGCGGCCACTAATTTCCTTTCCTAAAAGAAAATTAGAAAGAAAATCAAATCTAAAGGTCAGCTGTTCTATAAAAAAAACTTAAAGTTTCTGTATAATAAATAAAACTAACAGAGTAAAACAAATGTACCTATATAATTACGGTTTTAAAGTTTACATAAAAAAAAGGTTAGTTGCAAATAAAAAAATACAATACAATTGTTTGCAGAAGAAGATGACGTTGATAATGAAGATGATGTTGATGATGAAGATGGTATTGTAGGTACTACGGACTGTCTACAGCTACAGGAACCGGTATTTAGGAAGCTTCTTGTTAATCAGGACTTGTTTGTCCCACAGGTACTTTGGAGGACACAGGAAACTTGTCTGTCACTCAGGAACTTGTGACCCAGAAATTTGTCTGTCACACAGGAACTTGTGACCCAGGAACAGTTAGACTTTCCTGGAACTGTTATTCCCAGGAACTGTTAATCCCAGGAACTGTGTTCCAGGAAACTATGCAGTAATCCATATTCTTATGATAAAACGGCATCTTTTGTTCATTCAAACTGGTGTTAAAATTATTAAATGGATTACTGCTCAGTTCCAAACTTGCTACTTTGTCGACAGACGATGAGACTCATGCCTATTATGACAAAAACTTAAAAACTGCTTTTCAAAACAACAATATCAAATATTACCTACGTGAATATGAAAACATTTATAAGTGGAACATCTACAAAAAGTACAAATACATGAAGATCTATAGGTCCCATATATGCAGGACTGCTTGGGAAGAGGCTTATCATGATCTGTTTATTGGATTAAGCGAATATGAAAGGGCTTAATAGTGAAAAATAATTGAAAAAAAAACGTACAAAGAAACATGTAGCTATAACATTTTAGCAGAATATATTTGGTTACCGATGTTAAAAAAAGAAATTTCCAATATAACCAATTACCTTCGTTTTCAGGATAGTAGCACCAGTGTCACCGCTGAACACTGATCACTACGCCACTGTCCCCACATCTAACCACAAACTAAAATTTTATTTGACAAAAAACCTGACAGCTTTTTTTACAAAAATCAAAATTTGTGACAGATTAGGACCAAAAATTATTTAATTGCTAATTAATCTTGACAATGGTAGCTGGAACGCTACCGAAACGTCGAAATGAAAAAATATAAAAACATTATTGTGGTTTGATTCCCAAAAAAAATAAGAGAAAAAAGAAAAAGTAATGCCACAAATTGTATAATGTAATAATATAATAATGTAATATTGAAAATTGTATTACATCTCGTTCCAATTAAATAAAATACAAAACATAATTCTTCGTTACTGAAAATTATTTCAAATAATACTTGAATAATTTTTTAAGATTTAATTTTAATGTTGATTATTACCAAGCTGATATTTTTTTATGAAAAACAATGTAAGGTATTCGAATATTTTTATTTGAAATTCAAATAAGTAAAATCATCTTATGCTAACTGCATTAAAATATTGTCCTCGGAATCTTTCAGCTTACACCGGTTCACCGATACCACGCGTTCTCAGTATTTTCATCGTCAGAGTCCTGAATCTGAAGCACGTTTATTCCATCGCCAGACTCGGTACGTAACGTGACCGCTTCTCTAAGACAGAGAGATAAACGTTCGTATTATCACTCACCTGTTTCAAAAACCGTAAAAAATCGTTCAAAATGTAACCTTTTTCCATTTCCGGTAACTTTTTCGTGATATTTTCTGTCGAAATTCAGATATAACGAACGATTTAATTATTTATTTTCGAAAATAGTAATGTAGCGCACATTTTGCAATTTAATTAGAATGCAAATAATATTGGACAAATAATGTAATTGTTAATAGTGGAATGTGATTTCAGTGTTATATGTATTTTGTTAATGTGGCCGGAAATATGGTATGCTGCTGTTTTTGTTGTCACCGGAACCATCAATTGTGAAAGGTTAGTAAATAATCATATTTGTTTGAAAATTATAAAGGTCGGTAAAGTTTCATTTCACGCAAAAATGTTTGCCCCAATTTGTTAAGGCTCAAAAATGTCTTTGTTTTTCCAGTATTGGATGCCCCCCCCCCAACAAAAAATCACTAAAAATTTTCTGCGGAAATGCATAATTTTCCCGACTTTGTGATACCTAACTGAAACCAGTTACATGAAAACTTTTTAAAATATAAACAATTTAATGGTTGAGTTTAATCCTCTTCCTGACTTTTAATACAGATCAATGAATAATATAACATCTATTCTTATCAGGTATCGTTTAAAAAATCTCGAGTGACCAATCTGTACTATGATTCCTGGCCCTCCAACACACTCACCTACCTAAATTTTTGTTATGGTGAAGGATGACTATTTTCAAACCAGGTTTCCTTTGCAACTAAAGACGAAGGTCGGCATTGTTGTGGTTTAGAACACCTATACGTATACCAACATTCCCAAATCTGTTTACAAAAAAAATAATGCGAAATTAAAGGGTGTTTCTAAATTCATGCGACAAAATTCAGAAGGTGATGCTCGTATGACATTAAGATGGGTCTTCCCTGTAACAAAATTTCCTCATCCCACCCCTTTCCGAGATATCACCCAAAAGATGGAGACTAAAATTAAGTTTTCATTTTTCTTCTAAATTTTCAGTAAAGCTAGAAACTTGAAATTCTGTAATTTCCGTGCACTATCAAGGACTAACCACGGATACTTTTTAAAATATTCCTGTTACATTATACGGGGGTGGAATTAGCAGCCCATACTTTATTTCATATCAAAACTTTTTTCCTTGTTTTGTTTAAAAATTTTTCTTATTCCCAGATTTTTTTCCCAAAACCAATAACAGCAGAGGAAAAAAAATAAACACCATAATTTATTTTTTTTTTTAATAAATTGAGTGGAAAACAGTAAAGATGTAAAATGTAATAAGATCTATAATAAATGTTGGAAATGCACGAAAATTACAAAATTTGTTTTAGCTTTACCCTAGGCTTTACCGAAATTTCAGAAAAAAAAATCAATTTTAGTCACCACACCTTTTAAGGGTGATATCTCGGAAAGAGGTGGGCTGAGAAAATTTTGCTATGGGAAAGACTCATCTTAATTTCATACGAGTAATCACCTCCTGAATTTTTGTCGCATGAATTTAGAAACACCCTGTATATCAAAATTAAAATTAGACTTAGTTTTACCCACTATCTGTTTTACAACGCCTATAATAATAGAGCTCTTTTCTTATCGACATGTAAAAACATGTCTAATGTTTTTGTACATGCCTGCTTATGCTTAGAAAATTGTCTAAAATGTTTCTTTCTGTTTGGAAAAGGTTCCAAATTCCAAATAGTAAATAATCCATTTACAACCTCGGATTTTAATAAATAAAATGATCTCTAATTTTGAAAAAAAAAGACTCATTAAGAAAATTTATTTTGGCTGCCTAGACATTGGAGAAACATTACTAAGCAGGTTATCATTTTATATAAGTTGTAGCAAAATGATGTTTTTTCTAGACCAATGACCACCAAAGGACCATTCTGTAAGCTTGGGCATATTTTTGAAGAATGTATGTAAAGTTGAACATTAGCAAAAAAATAACACTTTATGCATATGCTGCATACAATATTTTTTCTACAGCTCCATAACAAATAATAATAACAAAATATATGTTTGGAATATACCCTACACTCCTATGAACTACAACTGATGAAGAACGCAACATTATTTAATTTGAAATTATTGTAGACAACAATATTTCGTGAAATCAACAACTATATATAAAGTTTTTCCGTTTCGTTTTGACATCAGAGACACATTACTGAGCAGGCTATCATTTTATATTCGCAATAGCAAAACATTCCTTTTTCTAGACCATTGATCACCAGAGGAATATTCTTAATTTGAGCATCTTTTTGAAAAAGCATTTTGCTATTATGATGGTGAAGAATATCTTTACTAGGTTAAAAAATGTGGAGAATAATAGCAATAAATGCAAAAAGTGCATGAAGTTGTACTTATTTCATTAATGAAATGTTGAACATTAGCAAAAAAATGATTATTTTTTTCACATGTCAAAATCTGACATTTTGGAGGTTTTAACCAATAGCAATACCTACATTATTCTAGCAATCATTCGGTATTATACTGATAATTCTGCTTCCTCATCGATAATACCTTGTTTACATTGAAACGTCAAAATTTTACTTTGAATTTGTCATTATTGACAACTAAAAGTGCTTCGAAGTTTATTGAAAAATGAACACAAACCGAATCAGTGCCATCACCCAAGAGAATATTGAACATTTAATACAAAATTTCACTCCACAATCGATGAAAAAAATAATCTTCCCAAATACAACTCGCTTTTCAAATTTTATCACATAATTTTTTATTTTCATCACTCAAACTTGTTTATTTGAGGCAAAAACATTTAAACAAACCGAATTTAGATAAAATAGATTTTATCAATCGGTTTGTTTTCATATTTTTGCCAAATAAACAAGTTTTCGTGGAAAAAGAAAAATTATCGATAAAATTTGAAGCACTCGTGGTATTACCTTTGATAAATAAAGCAAAAATTATTTAATTTGAAATTGTAGACAACAATATTGCGTAAAACTTACAACTAAATTATGCTTTTTTGTTTCATTTTGCAATTTGATTATTGCGAGGATTATTTTAAACAACTAGTAAATGACATTAAACTGAATTATTGGAATTATAAGCAAATATTATGTGAACGCCAAATCAGTTGTGGTTGACGTGCCGTCAATCACATTTTTATTTTGGTAAATATGGGGACCAATTGGACCTATTGTGGTGCTTCTTGGTGCGATGTCGTCACATCAAATCCTTCCGATAGTACTATACGTTTTTTTTAATTCTTAACAGTAATTATCATAGTTTTGCAGAATAACATAATAAAAGCCAGAAGGTAGTAACTAATGAATGATTTTGTGTAATTCAATACCTATAGTTCAAAAATACGAGTTAGACGAAAAAATCCACTACCTACCTAAGTTTATTTAGATCCAGCCATCTACCTTGGAAGTTGAACAAAAGGAAAAAAATACCCATTCACTTTTAAATAAAATGAACAATATTCAGAACTTAATCATATACTCAATAATCAATATAAACAGTGGCGAAACAGGATAAGTATATGCATTTAGAAAGACTCTTTCAGCCGTCTCTATGTCTATCTGCTTAATATTCACACGAAGCCACTCGAGATCTCCCAATAAACATACGGAGTAACTTTACGAGAAATATCCGAATATGGAAAGAAATTTCCTTTCTATTCTGTTATAAGAGTTCACGTTAAGATCCCTCCATATCTCTACGACAAAATCTCTTTCCGGGCAGATGTTCACACCTTATCAATATTCCTTAGCATCGAACAGTTTAATTTGAAAATTCTTTCACTCAGATCTCAACTATAATAACCTTCTACCGTACAAATTACAAGGATTACCTATTATACAATTATACAATATCCAAAAAAGACTAACAAACTTGAAACATAACTTTGTAGCCTTATAACGTGGGACTTGGGGTGTAGGTATAGTGTATAAATATATATTTTCTACGACTGCTATGGAAAATAGTTCTTTTTCCACAATTTACGAAACTACAAAGTGTCACTTTGCCTAAGCCGTGGGAAATATTTTTTCTCACGGCACTTTGCCAACGCCACATACATTTATATGGAGAATCAAATAAAACCGACAAAAACTTAGCATGCTACTGTCACCTTCAAATACCTACTTAGTTGTCACAAAACTGTCAGATTATATTGGAAGTTTTTAAATTCGAAAAGGTAGTTTCTAATAACAGAGAATTTAATGAAAAGAAATGACGTTCCGGGTTTGTCCATACAAAATTGTACATATTTCACCATCAACTATAATTTTGAATGAAATTATTTAACAGTTTAGAGATGGGATACTTTTAGTGTTATTTTTGTTTTACTAGCCATAGTTACTTTACTTGTATTCTTTAAATTTGTGCAGTTGTAGAAAAAGTATAGTGTGCAACATGTGGGAAAGTACTTTTCTCACTCGTGTGTTTGCGTCCCTCACCCTTCGGGCTTGTGCCACAAACTTCCATACTCGTGAGAAAAGTTGAACTTTCCCCACTTGTTGCACAATATACTATTTTCTCCTTTTTTTGTGAAGGTATCTGAGGAAGAACAATTTAATGATCTGTTGACCAAATTGTAATACTCGGTAATACTATTTTCAGTATACTTATTGTAATACTCTTTTTTTGTCAATAAATCTATTGCCTTCCCTTTCTCTTACTTGTAAAAAGAAACTCTTTGAATTCGCGTTAAAAATACTCACAACATAAACATTTTTGCCCGTCGATAACATTAGAAATTGGGGTTCTTCAAGCAACAGTTTCAAAAACCTATTTTTATTAAGCATATTTGACCAAATTTTTGTATCCAAGTGTAAATGTGGAAAATAAATATTACATAATCTATTCACTTTGACGGAATCCCAGCAATTATGGAAAATAATTGAAGAATTAAAGAAAAATGATACCTAATAATGGAAATATACTTACGTACTTCGAGAGTAAAAACGTTTAGTATTAGCACTATTAATACATAATAAAGTTATGAAAAAGAAAATTGTATACAATAATTAAAATTCATCGTCTGAAAAACTATCATGATCGAGTGAAATTTTCATGGGCTTTACTGTCACTTCAATCAAGTTGTCTAGCTCCCACATTTTTTGTTCGACTTCCAGAACATTGTGCTTTAGCCTTATAGAATAGCTGAAGCTTAGTATATTTCACCTGCTTATTTCTTCACTTGTGCTCAGACTCACTCTATGGGATTGAGTTCACAATGGGTAATTATCGGTGCCCCTTGCTGATTTGTCGTTATTTGCAGCACATTTTAAATATTTACATCTATAAGGCCTTGATATAACTAAAAGTTTCCTCCCTACCATATTTTGAGGATAATTTTTTCTATTTCCATTTTATTTTGATCTCTCTTCGACAAGACTTAGTAGGATTTTTATCCATATTGCTGTAATGATAACTCGCTTATCCATGACTATAACGGATACCTCTAGAATGGATTCAATCATCTGTTCGAAATATTCGTCAAAGACATCGGCATTCACCAGTACGGTTGGATATGAAAGGTGAAAGCAATCCATCATCCAAAAAAGCATCTTTGCTGCAAATATGTGTTATAACTAATGTTTCCTTTCCCTTATGTGGTTTTTAGGCATGCTGAATATCCATCCAAAAATGCTTACCGAGCTAATATTATTCTTGTCTACCCACATTTTTTTAACAGTGTAACTTTGGTTGATCAAGGTTGAAGACGGATCAATTTTTCCACGAAATGTTTGTAATATTTTTCCCAATGCACAATATCAATCATACAGAACGTCTACAATGATTTTCAGAACCAAAATTCAGATTCATCATTGTAATCCATGCATTGAGTTCGATACATACCCCCAAATAAACTACATCTAATAGTATAACAAAAAATGAAGAAAACAACAAGAGAAGCTTTTTTGGTATTTTTTAAAAACATGTTTCCATTCAATTTAGTCTCATTTAAGTCTGCGTTAAAATGGTTCATAAATTATTTTTCATACATCATCCTAAAATGGGGGAAAATGACTTCTTTCGTCTTAAATTCAATTATTTCTGTCATTTGCCAAAAATCGCATTTGATTTTCACTTGTAAACTCCCTAGTGTTTAAATTTTTGCCGAACATTTTTTGTGTACATGAGTATTTCCCGCATCTGATTCAAGTGCGTAGGGAATCCCGTAAGAAGATTTTATACCAGAAATATTCATCGTATTTCGGGAGATGACAGCTGTCATATGCTGGGAAATTACGTCTACATCTGGATAATTTTTTTGACATTTAAACCTATTAAAAACTGTGTATTTTTAGTCACGTGTTCAAAAATAGCCAATTAGCAATCAATTAAATTTATTCTGTGAATAAGTTAACTTGTCAATCTGACAGTTATAAAAAATGTCGGTTTCAAGATTTGGAAACAAAAATGATTATTCAATCGACCAAATTATAGATGTTAATACTCCTCAAAGTATTTATTTGCATAAAAAATTATCTCACCGAATAAACCTCCAACATTGATAAATTTTAATAATTTTACCATAACTTCCTCAAGCGGGTTGTTACCAAGCAGCACGCTTTCAGAATCATAGAAAAAATTATCGCAAATTATCAATGTTCTTGGTATATTATATCTGATAAGAACCCCATGAGTAATTATCATTTATGTCTTAGCGTTTCCAAGGTAATTTAAAAATATTTTCTGTGAATAAGTAAACTTGTCAATTTGACAATTATGAAAAATGTCGGTTTCAAGTTTTGGAAAAAAATTATCTAACCGAATATACCTCGAACATTGATAAATTTTTTTTTACAACCGTGAGCTTTAACCCACTTTCCCGCACGCATTTTAGTTTTGAAAGTGTCACTTTCCCGCACTTGTGCGGGAAAGTAAAATTATGCAAATTTTGACCTTATTAGATAGTTTTTTACTTCGGAAGCTATAGCTATTGTTACAACAGGTGAATAAATAGTCCATCAAATAAAATCTACATCTTTTCTAGCTTTTTGTTGCATTTTTAATTATTTGAAAATATAAAATAATTAAGATATTTTGATATAACCCTGAACATTCTTTAAAGTAATAAAACAACTATCAAACCACCCGGGTTTGATATAATAAAATAATATATATCAAATAAAATTCTTTCAACTACAAATAACTTAAAACGCTTCGCGTCGTTCGGGTCAACTGTAGTCGCGTGCGGGAAAGTATCACTTTCCGCACTAGTTAGGAAAATAACTATATAATTTTGCCATACCTTTCCTCAAGCATGTTGCTTTAGAGAAACAACCCTCCGTTTTCAACACGCTTTCGAAATCTATGACAAAATTATTGCAAATTATCAATGCTCTTGGCATATTATAGCTGATAAGGAATTTTCGGATAAATTGCTAGTTACCACAGCAACAAAGTCCAAATAAAGCATCTTATTGGCTTAAAATTTTGACTGGAATTTTCAGCACGTACTTCAACTCGCATGTCTCTCAGTATCTCCCAAAAACTATAGTTCAGTTTGTATAACGATGTCAGTAAACATTTTCACCAACAGAATAGAAATATCGAAATAGTGAATGCTGCCCACAATTACACGAACACCTTTATGATTAAATAGCAAGTTTCACAATATTTGAGAATTAAAAATTTAATTAAATATTCGTGTAGTTGAAAACGGTGTATGAAAGCGAGTTCTTATGTTTAGTTTCAATAGAGTGGATATTCTACCGGCATCAAAACGTGGGCCTAACGTGTGGGATGTGTGTGTCGGAACACTCCTAGTTCAAATATGTCGTATAATTATGTGTATTAAGCCGATATGAATGTATTTAATGAAAATTTCGTCTCGCTTTGACACAATAGACCAGTTAAAATTTAGTTTACACAGGAAAATTGATACTATACATATAAGTTGGAAAAAAACACATTATCGAACCGTAATGTATTGCATGTAGCTCAAATTCAATCGAGAGAAATTTCATTGATATTAATCCAATCAATGAAGTATAGTATATTAACTATTAAGAACGGTAAGGGTTGTTTACCGGTTGACAGCAATGTTTGGAGGCTGAGCGTAGCAAAGCCTCCAATTTTGCTGGAGTCCGGTATTATCCTTGACGTTCGAGATACTATTTTTTGCGCGATCGTATTGAAATATTCGAATTTCGAAAAAAATAATTTAAATTTCTTCGAAATAAACGAAATGTCAAAAGTGACATTTATACTTCTCGATCAGTTTAAAATATAATTTGCATTTTGGTGAAATTGTTTTTATGCTATTCATTACTTTTTATATTGTTCTGTTCGGTTATGTTCATTAAAAAAATATAAATCTTCCTATTTTTTGTTGTTCCTTTTGTGTAATGAATAAAGTAATATATTATTTTGGACCACCTAAATGTATGTAGGGCTAAGAGGTAGTTTACTTACCGACGTCTGAACGGTAAGTAAATCACTTACAGACGTGTTAGAATTAGAAACCAGTAAACACAACCTACCGTCCTGACAACCGTTGCTGTAAATAAACAAAAAAGATCGATCGCGCAAAAAAAATTTTGATGATATCGAAAAATATTACGAAAATGCTGGGATCGATTTATAACTTTTTGAAAATTGTTAAGAAAATTGCTCGATAATACAAAAGTTTGGTTGTGTATGGTGATAAGACTGTGAATAGTTATAAGCAATAATTAAACAAATTGAATAAGTAGAAAAATACTTGATCAATTTTCAGTAGTAATAACCCAAGGACATTGATAATTGTTCGAAAAAATCTTATGACATAAAATTTTTGAGCATTTATCAATGTCCGAGGGTTATTCGGATAGAAAATTTTTTGTTTCAGTATTACAACCAAATCGTGACATTTCGAAATATTAAATATTCGAAACTTCAAAATCGAAATAAATCAATATGTATCCATAGCAACGTGTGAAAATTGCCCATGGTCTGTTTTCAGTGTAATGTTGACATGATTGGCTGAGATTGTTCATATGATATAAAATGAGGAAATTTGATTGGTTTTTGGAAAAAAAATTTTCACCAAAATTAATAGGTAAGGATTTTTTTGCCGCTCATTACGATTCCAGTCTCGTAGAACTAAAAAACAACTGTTTTTTCGACAATTTCAACGTTTTACAATCCAAAAATTAAAATCATAAGATACATAAGAATATGCGAGTATGTTAGCCAATAGACTTTTTTCGGTAAGTTCACAGTTATTTGGCAGCTGTCAAGTACCAAAATTAGAAACTGCATCAAATTTCAAGTGTCAAGTGTGGGGATTAAATATTTAACCTAGTCTCCATGTATTTTCACATTCATTGGTCATTTGTCAGCTACTTGACAGTTTAGCATAATGCAAAAAATGGTCACTTGTATGCTTGTAAATTTTATTGGGTAATTATATCCTTTTTTTGGGTAATTATATCCGACTCATTTAAAAGCTATGAATAATTGCCACAAATTAAATTCACCAGCTACTATATAAAAAAACAGTATGCAATATTTCAACTTAAATCAGGCAATTGAAGGACAATGAAGCTAAATGGTGAATTTAAAATGGTTATATTTCGTTTATTTTAAACGTATTGTAAAGAAAAATGGAAATTATTGGGAATAACAGCGCATAAAAATTGTATGCCCACCTTAGTGCTTCAAAAATCACTACCTACTTAGATTTGAAGAGGTGACTATTGGCATATTCAACAGCGACCTTTTCAGATCTACTGTAGTGCTCTAAGATTACATTATACAGCCAGACTCTTTTTATGCAGCCATTCACCCTGTAGGTAGAGTGAAGCTTTCATGTACTTTCTTTTCCGTGGCTTCTAATCGCACAAAAAACATTTGCCAGACAGTCGTACTTGCATAGGGTATGTGTTCTTCAGTTTTCTATTCTTGACAATCTGCACGCTGCTTCATATGTCAACCCTTTGTTAGCATACCTTTGACAGTTTTCCTTTATTTGCTTATTAGATATGATCTGCTTCTTTATTATGTTTATTATGGACTTTGCGACACCGCATAAGGGCTCCAATCCAATAATTGGCATTAAAGAGTACTGCTCAGCCATTTTACTTGACTCTTCGTTGCCCTCACGATCCTCGTACCCTGGTACCTAAGCTACCATTGATGTATCCCACAATTTGTAAAAGCCTGCTTTTCATAAACGATAAATATCTATCAAGATGATTATATTCTCCGTTCACTATAAACGTTTGATTGGACTAGTTGCTACAGCATCGGACCTCTGACAAAGAGTAGTACACAGGTTCGACCCTCGGTATTAACATTTTTACAATTTCATAGAGGAAAACACAAACGAATAGATCTCTTTATATTTAAATATTACATAGGTGAGTCTAATTAGAAAGTATGCATTTGACAGATTATCTGTATGGGTGTGGAAAGTATTTCGCACGCTTGTTGATATGAGCCACTTTGTGTAGAACTGTACAGTGTCATGTACAATACTTTTTTATGTGGTCGTAGAAAAAACATATTTCTCCTCATGTCAAGCACTAGTCTATCAATTCACTTAATACCTACTATCTTTACTGATCATAGTTTGATCTAAATGCTGACCACCATGCCAAAGAATCTACCTTTTCTATAACCAGAACAACGTTCCAGCTCCCAGAAGACATCAAACTTGTATTCAAAAGGCACTTAAATTATAACAAAGATTCATCTAAAGGACATTTTCACATTAAGCAACGTTTTTTTTTGAATCCACTATTTTCAGTATTCAATGCCAAAAGCTGACAAGCTTTTTATTTTGACTCAAACTTTCTTATATTTAAGATTGGCCTACACAATCAATCGATTTCTTTTAACAACCCATGTTGTTTTATCGTAATATCATAATATCGTAATCGACTTATTAATATGCGTGAAATTAGATACTATCTATAAGTATATAATTCGTTTGTCGATACACTGTGATTTTGTCACCTGAACTATTTTTATTATTCGCGTAGGTGGTTATAAATCAATTACGTTGATTTATATAGAACTGAGTTTATGCTACTGTATCATTTGTGAAATTCAACTCGACTCTGTTGGGTTAATTAATGTCTAAATGTATGGCAGTATAATGTTCATTTATTAATTTTTTGATACAACAATAAAGAAGTAAAAGTCATTGAGATTAGTTGTTGTGATATTAATTACCGAACGTACATACCAGCATGTGTATGAATAAATCAAGAAATATACAGTGTGTTCTGTTAAAATCAGAATCTTTTTAGTATTGTCATCAATAATTGAAAAAAAGTCTATTTCCCAATTACATTCAATAAATTCATAAAAAAAATTATTGGTTAATGTGAAAATTGTATGATCGAAGTTATACATCATTTTATAGATCTTTTTTTTTTTCAATATTTAATCGCTTCCTGATAAGAAATCATTACAAAACTTTCTACTACTATTCTTTGTTAAAAAGTTCAATTTTTTCACTTTGGGTTTAGAAGTTAACTGAGAATCTCTGCTGGATTTTACATAAGGCATGTTCTTTTATTTGTCGCGTATATAATATAAGCACCAACATCGACAGTATTCTAATGATAGCGCGTTTATATTTTCCTACCTTTTTCTTAATTGTTTCCATTTTTCGCACCTTTCAATTCTCACTTCAGCTCTGTTTCACAATAAACAACGCAGCACACAAACAGATGAAACTGCTAGCAACAACGTACCAACATAGTTTTTCTCAGCAGTGAAATAAAAATAAAATTGACCCTCCCAGAAAATCAGAACTTAACGAGTTTCTTCATAAGACAAATTCTATTGGGAGGGGACAAATGTTCATACAAAATTCATACCCAAAAATACAAATAACAAGCCACCAAAAATTCATAGATTATTTGAAATCCCAGGTGGCGTTAAAAATAAAAAGCAAAAAAGTAGAACGCCCAGTACGAAATGAAGCAGTTGAAATGGCGGTATTGGGTCATTTTCACGAAATTTGTTTTCCGACTTTTATCCTAAATGGTCAAGTTAATAGACATAACCGTCGTCTTTGCAGTGAGAGTAATCCTCATTTATTCGTAAAAACACAAATCTCAGAAATCAAATGAATTGGTTGGTATTTATTGAACATTTAATGCCGGAAATCTCAATGAAACAACTTATTATTGACCCAATTATTACTGACACATTGCAACATAATAATCTGTGAAAGGAGCAACTAACTTTCCAACAGAACCGGGCTCCCCCACATGATTATGACGCGTAAGACCGTTTTTGATCCAAATCATTCCAGGACGTTGGATTGGCAGAAGAGGTTCAATAGAGTGGCCCGATTTCTTGCTTTGTCGTTATTTTTTTAACAGAACATTATATTTTCCTCTACATCTTGAATACCAAAACATTGGTTTGTGAATTGGAGACTAATCAGAAATTTTTAATAATAGAATTTTATTGAAATGAATCGACCAATGAATGTTTAGTTTTTATTATTTTAAATAATTTACAAATACCTTCAAAAATTTGTCTATTGATTCAAACTTTTGCTTCGCTTACACCCATTCATTTTTTTTTCCGGAGAACCAAAATATATAAAGTTCTCCAGCGGTCAAAATCTGTTTATAGAGTGGCTCCTTTTAAAGACATCTCAGTGGGATTTTATTTTACACGTAAAAAATAGGAAATGTAAAAAACATGCATATTTGTTATCAGTAGTAACAACCCAAGGACATTGATAATTGTTCGAAAAAAATTTATGACAGATTTCGAAAGCTTGTTTGCCTACAAGCAACAAGCTTGAGAAAGTTGTCATAAAATTTTTGAGCATTTATCAATGTCCGAGGGTTATTCAGATAGAAAATTTTTTACCAATTATAGAATTACAACCAAATCGTGACATTTCCAAATATTGAATATTTGGAACTTTAAAATCGAAATAAATCAATAGGTTATCAGTGTAATGTTGATATGATTGGGTGAAATTGTTCATATGATAAAAAATAAGGAAATTTTATTGGTTATTGGAGCTGCCAAAAAATGTTCAGTGTAATGTTGACATGATTGGGTGAAATTGTTTATATGATAAAAAATAAGGAAATTTTATTGGTTATTGGAGCTGTCAAAAATTTTTCAAAGATAATACCACGAGTGCTTCGAATTTTATCGATATTTTTTTCTTTTCCACGAAAACTTGTTTATTCGGTTTGTTTGAATGTTTTTGCCACAAATAAACAAGTTTGAGTGATGAAAATAAAAAATTATGTGATAAAATTTGAAGAGCGAGTTGTATTTGGGAAGATTATTTTTTTCATCAATTGTGGAGTGGAATCAGTATTAAATGTTCAATATTCTCTTGGGTGATGGCACTGAATCGATTTGTGTTCATTCTTCAATAAACTTCGAAGCACTTTTAGTTGTCAATAATGACAAATTCAAAGTCAAATTTTGACGTTTCAATGTAAACAAGGTATTATCGATGAGGAAGCAGAATTATCAGTATAATACCGAATGATTGGCTAGAATAATGTATTGCTATTGGTTAAAACCACAAAAATATCAGATTTGGACAAGTGAAAAAAATAATCGTTGTAACTGCTTTAGCGGATTAGAATTGTAAAGTATGATTGATTATATTATCAGCTTTTTTTTAAAAGTTTAGTAATTTTCACTGTATTATAATCACAGCTGTTTATACATTTAAAATTATCAAGTAGATATTTTAAAATGATACATTTGTTCATGATCTAACTGCAAAACTGCGAGTAGGAGTTAAATTCATTTAAAATGTAATGTAGAAGCAAAACTAGAATAATAAGACGAGTCCATGTTGAAGAACTCCTCCGCTATTATATTATGTCCGCTCTGCTACACAGTAACCTAAGCAGCAACCTTATTTTTATATATGGAATTATATATATATATATATATATATATATTTTTTATTTAATTTATGGATACTTGAAAATCCAAATAAGGAACTACAACTTTTTTACGCGTAGTGGATGTTGTATATCTATAAATAATTGTATATATTTTTCAACGCATGTATGATGCAATCAATTGGGACAGAATTATATAAATTGGAAACGATGAATGAAATATTAAATCCATATTTATACTTTTTATTACACAGTTTTTAGTTCCAGCCAGACCTAATTTTCCAAATTTCTTCGAACTTGATATGCGCTTAAGTTTAAATATCTTCTGTATGTTCCTTGTGGTGTATTAATTATTATTTTTTATTATTTTGGGAAATCAAACCAAATGTCCTCCTGCTTTTAAGACCTGATAATAGGGGGGTGTCAAAACGAACTTGTGGCTTGCCATAGCACACCTCAAAACTTCCACATTATGTGAGTATGATGTATAAAGCTAACAGCCCGAAACCCTAGCTGTGCTGCTGCGCATTTGAAACAATTTGATACTGTGTCATGTGACACAATTGTGTTAACACACTGTGTTGATACGAGGAACAGTGTCGGCGTTATTGTATCAACACACGAACATTTACAGGGCTACCCATG
Source organism: Galerucella pusilla (assembly GCA_910591695.1). NCBI lineage: Eukaryota > Metazoa > Arthropoda > Insecta > Coleoptera > Chrysomelidae > Galerucella > Galerucella pusilla. Next base: position 152,096 of record CAJUYI010000406.1, read on the forward strand.
ACAAGACACCCTAATATTCGTACTCAAAAAAAAATGATGGAAGGGAGTGGGGAATTTTAGTGACAAAGAGGGATTTAAATTCTCTCTTAAAAAAATTGTACGCTTATATTCTCACATTGACCCCCAGTTTTTTTTCCATAGACTCGTATACTTTTTTTCTTTCTCTGAAGCTCAAGCTAGTGATGAACAAAATAAGACCAAGACCAAGACTTGGATAGTCGTCTTGGTCTTGCTTAAAGCGGCCGGTCTTGGTATTGGTCTTGGTCATGCGTAGAAAGTCTTGGTCTTGTTCATTTCACCGCTACTTATTTTTTACTTTTAAAGTTCATCAAGGTTAAACATTAATAATAATTTAAAATCAATTATCAACTAACAGAATTCTTTATTTTATTACAATTTATATAACATTGAATTAAAAATAATTTTTTACTTTTTAGTTCGATTACCTATAAAGTTTTTTTAAGCCAAGTATAATTTATTTTCATTGTGTTCTAGAAAAAGCATATGTTGGTCTTGGTCTTGCTAGTCTAAGGCTAGCCTTAGTCTTGGGTTTTCGCAAGACAAAGCCCAAGACCAAGACCAATTCTTTCTACACAGGACCATATTATTTTTTTTTTGTAAAATCAGTTCTGCAAGTGACCGATTAATGACAATGAACGAACTTTTCAACTAATCACTATAGTTCAGGCAAGGAATAAATTATATCAACAGCTCAAGACACCTACAGCACAAGGAACCTTTTCGATAGTAGTCAAAAATGCACCCTACCCCGTGCAAATAATAAAAAACCTGCTTTGGAGCTAATTTATTGTCATGAATTCTGTAAAGAAGACAATAAGATTGAAATAATACCAGAAATTGGTTCATTGTTTTGGCTCGGAATTTTTACTGGGAATTAAATTTTTTCTCTGATTTTAAGAACCTCACAGAACCATGTAATGCTGTTTTTGCTCTATAAAATGCTACTAGAAAAATCAAATAAAAACCCGAAGCTACCAAAATTCGACTCGTGCTCTGATTTAAAAATATATTTCAACAATTTAAATTTCAAAATGAGTGCATCCGTGGGAGGTCCACCATTTAAACTTTTTTCTTCAATTAGAATGATTCGACTTGGACACTGTTCGCAGCGGGAGGCTTTGTGATTTTTGTAAATTTGTCCTTACAACTTATTCTTTCCTTTTCGAATGTGTTAAAATGAATTCCTAGTCGCTGTTGGTATTAAAATTGTGATAATTAATTCACTTCGTCGCATAAATTATCGGCGTTTTCAGTAAAAACTTTGCCAAAGCAGTGTTTACGTTAAAGTAGTTGATTTGTTGGTTCTTTGTACACTATTTGTTTTTTCTTGTACATTACTTTGCTTTACTATGAATAAATTTAAGTAAATAACGAGAATGATTGAGATACAGTTAAGATAATTGAATTTTAAAACATCTTTTGCTATTTATGTTCGAAAAAGAGAAGAAAAATTATCATTAAAGCTGTTTTCAAAATACAACAGTACAATCAAGGCAGAGTGTACGTTGAATAGTTGATTTGTTGTATCAAACTTCTTTGTACACTATTTGTTTTTTCTTGTACAGTTCTTTGATTTACTATGAATAAATTTAAGTGAATAACGAGGATGATTGAGAAATTTATTTAAAATAATAGAATTTTCAAACAGCTTTTGATATTTATGTTCGAAAAAGAAAACATAAATAATCATTAAAATACAACAGGATGTATCAACAGTACCAAATCAAGACAGTGTTTAGGGAATGATTTTTCGAAAAATTTTAGAGAGCTAAAAAGAGTGGAGAGCTAAAAAGAGAAGAGAAGAGAAGATTATTCATTGCCAAACGTCAAATTATGCTGTTGAGATAATTTGTAGTAAACTTGCAAACAGTTGTCGCATGATGATGTTTTGGATTTAATTCAATATTTGATTGAGGATATTATTTTCAACGTTGTACACAATACAACTGATGTCACTCGTTAAAACGTCCTGAGTGATTTTATATCAAACAAGCTTTCATTGCCCTGGGTAAATGCACAAAAATCTGTGAAACAAAGTGGAGTCCCAACCCAAAAATAACCCAATGACTATACATAAGGGTTGTTAGACCTAAGGATCAATAGTGAGGTGGACAAAGACACTGTAAGTGGGAGCTATAAGTACAAAACACACATGAAAACGTACAACATAGCGATATAGCTTCTGCTGAATCTAACACCAAGACGAAGCTAGATCTGTACGGACAGACTACTTTAGGGTGAAAGGAGCTAAAAAAGTGGATTACTCAATGGGGTAACACTCTGACGCAACGGACACATAATATAGCTTCAATGACTAAGCTTTAACAACTATACCTGGTACCTAGAAGAAAGGTGTTCCCAAGATAATCTGGTTACCAAGACACAAGGATCATAAGGCAATAAAAAGGCGGATGAAATGGCCAGACAAGGCTTATAAATTACATTCATTGTACCATAAACTTTTTGCTTCGTCGCAAAATTGGAAACAAACGTGGCCAAAAGAAAGTGAGTGACACGAAAATCTCTAGAATGGTTTCGCCAAAGTTTACGGTAAAACTACTGAGCAAATATAAGAAAATTGTAAAAACCGTATTAGGTATGTTAACAGGGCACTTTAAGCTAATGGGGTTAACAGACGAAGAAAAGTGCAGAATCTCTCACCTAGAGAAGAAAACTGCTGGGCTCATCCTATGCGAATGTTCGATTTCTTGTCCTAGGCGATGTGAAGCTGCCGACAAGAAACTGCATTGCCTACATAAAAAGATTTGGTATGGAGAATGCAATCTAGATTCTATCTAGGAAGGTGGAAAGGCAAGTTATCAAATCTAATCCAATTTTGGTTGGTTCGTCCCAAAATTTCTAGACAATATATGTTCTTTTTGCTCCACTAGTTTGAGCTTGTAGAGGTGTCCATACAGGCGGCAGTGTCCTATTGAAACACCTATTAAAACTCCTAGTGTAAGCTTACTCTAGCTTGGCATTCTTTTGTTCCCATTTCATCGAAGCTGCCTTTTTCTTCCAATATTGCATTGGTTCCAACCCTCATCTTTTTGCCAGTTTAACTGGTATTTTATTTTATTCCAGTGTGTCCTGAAACCCAAAGAAGAGTGACGATAGTTCACTGAGTTTTTCTATGCATTTCCTTACCCATTAAAAGTTACGGTCAAACTTGGATCTTCAGTTGTCATAATATATCATTCTTGTTTTTATTAATGATCTCTACTGTGATACAAATAAGCCATATTTTTTGAAGGAGCAGGATCAGTTAATACAATTTTATCATATCAGCATGAGTTTCTGGTGACGTTAGGTAAATCTTTTTGTAGAAGGTATTCAAATAGTGAACGGTTATCAATCTCCATTGTAATTGAGACAGACAGAGATGACAGACTTAAATAAAATTTGATGTATGCTACAAGGACAAATTATTGGAAGGAACATAATTAGTTCTGCTTGTGATTGATAAATAGCGTTGCACGAGCTAATCAACATGGATGATAAATATTAAAGACAACTGATTTACTTCCTATCTCGAAATATACCAGCAACTAATTTTCCTCTCGCCTAGTCGATAAACTCACTTTTGAGTATTTCAATGCCATTCTCCATTGTTGTTTATAAAAACTTCCATTGTTATTTCAACAATTTTTTCATCACATAGGTAGTTTTGATCGAAACACCTTGTAAGGGTGATATTATTTTTCAAAAGTCCAGGGTTTCAGGATTAGACTACGTATGTCACATAAAACATCCTCAGAAGAAAACCAAACATTCTCATTTCGACTGGCGAACCATCCCAACACTGAAGTTTTCCAATTTCCCGATATTTATACACATGTAAAAGAGCTTGACATTCTGGTCCGCCGTATTAAAAGGCGTTTGAATTATTCAAGATCGCCAATTTTGTGAATATTGCATGGCAATGAATCAAATAGCTACCAAGCGAAAATCTCAAGATTAATCTACTGGTATATTAAAATAAAAAAAACATTCGACGGGCGTAGAGAGTTATTCATGTTTGTATTAAAACATAATTTCTCACATAAGTTTATCTAAAAGGTCGTCTCACCGAGTTTTTCGTTTTTGCCCGGTTTTCTGGCATGGAAACTGAAAAAATAACCAAGTTTTGTATGCCAATTTGTAAACAACTAAAATATAGAGGAATTCCAGCAACTTGAATAAATCCTTTGTTCCAACATATTTGTGCTGTTCTTTCGTAAAGTCAACCTATGATTTTCTCTTATATGCATGTATAGATATTTTGGGGGGACATTCACTCAGGCCTAAAAGATCTATTGTACCCCCTTTAGTTCTACTTTGTTACTGAGGAGAGTTTCAGGGACTAGTAGCTCCTTCAGTCCTATTTCCCGGGGAAATTTTGGAATATCTGCTCCCTCTTCTGTCTAGTAATCTCCTAGGTGTTGGATTTTGAATTTTCGTGCAATTCGCAAGTATGTGAAGGAGGTTTCTTCTTCTATGCCACAGAATCTACATTCTCCTTCCTCCACTGCTTTAAGCTTTTTCAGGTGCCTATTCAGGCGACAACGTCCTGCTAGGATCCCTGTTAAAAATTAGTGCAGTTTTACTTCGACTTATGCATTCATTCAATATCTCATATGGTTGTAGTCACCCAGCAGAATATTTGATTGCCTAGTCCCTATTATATCTTTCCAATGGTCAGATCTTTTTTCGGCTTTTCCTATTTATTCCAACATTATATTGGAGCTCATACCGAAAAAGGGTGTTTACCTTCTTTGCTAGTTCATCTGCTATTTCATTTCCTTCTATTTCAGTGTGTCCTGGAATCCATAGTAAGGTGACTATGGTGTTCTCGACTAGTTCATTGAGTTTGATTAGGCTTAGGCATTCCCACACCATTTTTGAACGAATTACTCAAGTGCTCAGAGCTTTAACTGCTTGACTATTCGACATTATGATAATCATTTGCCTTCTATATCCTTTGTCAATATTGAACTAGGTACACTTTCTTATAGCATGAATAATTTTCTTTGAATGCACTAGCTGCATCATCATCCTATCCTAAGTATTTACGATTATTTTTGTACATATCAGATCCTCCTGCCATTAGTTTAAAAATCTTAAGAGAAAACATGCTATATAGGTACAAAGATAATTTCGTAAACCTGGACGGTACTTGATAATACTCGTACTTAATAATACCATAATATTACTTTTCTCCCTATATCTATAAGAAAATAATGCCAGCAACACCGCGTTCATATTTTATTGTGTGTTATTGTGGTTATGTAATTCGCACTCTGCAATTTAGGCAAAGAGTAATTCTTCGGCTTATTAACCAGAATCTGTATTACCGGTAACAACAGCTACCGTGGATCTGAGCTTTTCCGTTTTAAGGAGGCTCGAAGTACAATAGGTGAGGTGAGGCTGAGTGGAAATGCCAAATTGGGACTGAACCAATAAAATATGTTATAATAACTATAGATATCATATTTTATAATAAATACAAAAAATATTTTGTTACCTATTATTGTTTTTGAGTTTTTTCCTATTATCAATCAAGCCCTCCCATGCTTTTTCAATCTATCCGAAAATTACCTTGCTGACTATCTGCGCAATGCATGGCTATTAATATTATCACTTCAGACGACTAATTTTGATAAATAAAGTTTTAAATCAAAGTTTTCGTCTTAAAAAAAATTGCCATTTGTTCAATGCATCTGGCATTGTTTGAGAGTAGTTTTTAGGCAAAAGTTTCATGTATTAACACAGTTCTCTATTTTGTATTATGTTTTATTCATCCATAGTCTCATATCCAAAGAAAAGACATTATTCTTCGTTAAAAGTCAAATCCAACCGTCTCTATAATGTATCCCAGTACATCTAAAAATATAATTTACTATCACAAAGTCACAGATTGAAAAAAACTACGTACAAGCTTACAATCCTTAAACCACTCGTTTTCTGTTTTCATTTTATAAAAAAATAAGTTTATGTTGATTTATATTCCATTGTTTCTTAAGCAGTTTTATAACATCTGTTGTTTGGAAAACATTAACATATGTTTTGTCACAGAAGAAATTTAAATTCTCGTAGGATGTATTGAAAATTCTTTACAAACTTTTTTTCAATCATTCTTTTCGAGTTAGCTCGGTAGCCGAGATTTAATTGATGGAAGTATTTTGAAGGTTAAATAATTGGCATGTAAGAATGTTGAAGATATACAATTTGAATTTCAGCCGTTTAAAAATTCATGTAGATTTTAAATTGCAATTTCAGTTTGGAAAACAACTTGGCGGAAAAGAGGCAAGTTTCAATCTTCTATCTTCTGTAATTTACTTGTGGTGTATGTATTCATTATTATTTTTGTTAATTTTTTGGGAAATCAAACCGAAATCATTCTTATTATATTAATTCAACGTTTCGGTAACGCTCCACCTACCGTTATCAAGAATAATTGATTTTTTATAAAATTCTGGTCCCTATCTGGCACTACGAAAAATTCGACATCTAGAAAATCAAAAACATTTTGTCAAAGGACCCCGCACTACTCTTAGGGAAAAACGCTAAAATTTCAATATGTTGTATCCCTTGCCATCCTGAACAAAAGTTACCATCGCGTAATAACAAAAGTCTCTAGAAACAAATCTGGCTGGTGTACAGAGGGTTAAACTTTGTTTTTGGTAATTTTTATCTAACTTTTTTCGAGAAAATATTCGTTTCCCGGCAGATCCATTTGCAATTGATGTTACTTACGGTACATGAAAAAGCGATCATATTTTGCATTTGAACCAACCATCCAACTTCAAATATTTGGAAAATACTGGGCGATCAAAAATATATTTTCAATTTCGGAAAAATATATCCCTTTGTATAATAAGCTTCCACCAATATATTACGCTCATTTTTTTAAACTATGTAGCTAATATATATATACAAATTTATCAACGTCTGTGGTCTGAATTCAAATAAATTTGAGGCGATGGTCCAAAAAATATGGAGAATGGACATTTCGGAATAATTTTGAAATGATTTCTAAAATCATCCGGGAATTTTTTTATTCTCTGACAAAATGTAGATGAGTCTTTCTTGATCAAAAAGTTCCAGTGCCCACCTCGCGAAGGCCATGGCTTTAATCACACATGGGTTGGAAGTATAGTATTTCATCGATTTCTCAAATAATCAATAATTTTTTTATAACGGAAAATAATATTGTTTCCTTCAAACCATTTCATTGAAAAATATCTGAAATGAGAATTCGTGAATATACAGGGTATTTCTAAATTCATGCGGCAAAGGAGGTGATTGCTTGTATTAAATTAAGATGGGTCTTTCCTATGAAAAAATTTCCTCAGCCCACCCCTTTCCGAGATATCACCCTTAAAAGGTGGTGACTAGAATTGAGTTTATATATTTTTTCTAAAATTTTAGTGAAGCTAGAAACTTGAAATTCTGTCATTTTCGTGTATTTCCAGAATTTATTATGATTTGTATAACATTTTACATCTTTACTGTTTTCCACTCAATTTATTAGAAAAATTATAAATTATGGTGATTTTTTGCTATTTTTTTTGGGAAAAAAATTTAGGAAAAGGACAAACATTTTATGTTAAATTTTATTTCAAAAGACTTCATCTCGAAAAAAAGTTTTGATATGTAATAAAGTAATGGCTGCTAATTTCACCCGCGTATAACGTAACAGGAATATTGAAAAAATACCCGTGATTAGTCCTTTGCGGCATAAAGAGAGCTGGCGCGACGGTAACTTTTGTTTAAGATGGCAAGATGACATATTGAAATTTCAGCGATTTTCACCGAAACTTTTCCAGAAGATTAGTGCGGGATCCTTTTTTAAGGACCATCCCCAGTAGATCATTTTCCTATGTAAAATGTGGAATGAAATATTTTTGCATGATCGGTCTTTTTTTAATTTACCAACATTGTTGCTATATAAATGTGTTGGCTCCCGAACGAGGGCTTATTTACCCGAGTCGGCACCTACGTTATTTAGTAGTCTATTTGTTTATGTTGAGTTGAAGTTATAATCAACTATTCTAATATCAATAGAAATTATTAAAACTAGTTAAATTTATTAAGACACACCCCTATGCACACACACCCCTATGCACACACACCCCTATGCAGGATGTGTGAAAGGAAGATGAAACTGCCTTACATGTCTTATGCGAGTGTCCGGAGTTATCTTCAATAAGAGAGTGTGTGTTCGGTGAGTCTTGGCCTACACCTGCCGATATAAATGAGATGTCTCCTAGTGATCTGTCCACCTTTCTGGGAAGGACAGGATGGACGATGACCTAGGAGGACAACTCCTCGGGAGGATGTACAATGGGTCACATTTGGCCTAAGTGCTGTGAGCGTACACTCACCCTCCCTACTCACAGATACAGATGAAATCACGATGTCCATAATACGAATATAGAAGAAATGCCATCAGCTTCAACGTCAGCTGCTACTTACTCTCCAAATAGTTCACTAGCGTCTAGCCGGTGACCTAGCATGGCTTATTTAAATTCATATGTTACTATAAAAAAATAATTTTCTGTGGTACGCCGTGTTTAGCGGCAGAGCACCCATGCCGTAATCGCTGGGCGGAGCCCTATTTTCAGCGTTAAATTAAAACTATTAATAATAGAGGTAGAGTTTCGGGAGCTGCATCTTTTTTTTCGGAAATTTCCTCTTTTTTAAGGACTTTGATTTCAAATTTTGTAAATATTAATAGTTCACGAGTTATTAACAAAAATCTAAATACCTCTTTTTCTCATCTTATTATGTTAATCACAATTGCAATTTTTTACGTGCAGTAAAATCCTCCAACACATTTTTCTAGAGGTCATTCCGAATCCAATGAGCTATTGCTCGTATTTATATATATATATTTATATAGCTTTATCTATATTTTTCGTTTCTCAACTTGTAGACTGGACCATTAGTGCTGTCGAGTAAACTCCACTCCCATATTTACATTAATTATTCTGGGCATGTACTATTTGTTTATTTACTTAATTCAGTCTTCTTAGGTGATAAAGGGTCCCAAATCAGATCAGATCTGAAAAATATGGCTATTATTCTTTAATTATATTAGTAATAAAGTAATATTGATCTTGCAATATAAATGGTCAACAGCTGTTAGTTCCGCTGGGAACCTTTGCTTTTCAATCTGAAACACAATTAAACTTGCGTTTCTAGTGGAAAATTAAACAAATTGCTAATTGAAAGGGCTGGGTAACAGTCCTAAAGGTCCCTTATTTAATTACAAATCACTGCTCGGAACCCTGCAGGCGTGCAAAACTTAGGAACTACAACGGCACAATGTATACATAATCAGACCTGATGTCCTTTCAGCAAAATATCACAATTTTTGAATTAATTATTTCCTGTGAATTTTGTTGGTAGAGTTTGAGTACAAGTTTTTAAATAGATTTGATTAAAATTGTATTTTGCTGTGGAAACTGCTCCTAAAGTTTTTTGGACTAAAATATTTTTAAAAAGTATTTACTGGTGTAAGCAGAATTTTTAACTCCGCCGTACAAGAAAATGGACGAAAACAAATTAATAATATTATGTTTTTCCGACAATGCACGTTTGTTTACGTACAAGAGAATACAGGGAATACTATCACTTATAGTCTGTACAGAAAGTACGAGGAGTAATAAATCATTCATTTAAGTAGATTTCATAGACGTACCAAAATATATTTTAAGAGGGTATACCGTAAGGTACATTTTGTATTGAACGAATGAGTTGCAGCTATGCTAAAGAATATACGATTTAGGTCAGAGGTAACGGGATGTACTAATTTTAATAAAAAAAAGTGATAGAGGTACATAAATTTTAGTAAGTTTGATAAAGAAAGGCAACACAGTTTATTCATAATAGAAAACAAACCAATCTGTTACAATAATTATTTTATATATTTTTGTATATATGTGTGTATAAATGCTGGATATACAGTTTCCAAATATTGGCAAGATGAAAACATTAAAAGCGGAAGGCAGGCATTCGTGGAAGGTTTGTCGTGAGGTTTGCAGCCACCATCTGGAAAAGGAAAAAGACCTATCATTGTCCATGTTGGAAGTTCTGAAGGTTTTGTTGATGGTGGATTATTAACTTTTATTCCAAAACGCACAGGGGACTATCACGAAGATATGAATGGGGATGTCTTCGAGGAATGGTTTGTTCAAATGTTGGATCTGATTCCAAAAGGGGCTGTTATTGTTATGGACAACGCAAGTTACCATTCAGGGTTACGAGAAGCATTGCCCACAAGTCGTTGGCGTAAAGCAGAGCTTTTGAAGTGGCTTATTTCGAAAAATATTAAGTTTCCAAAAGATCCACTAAGGAAAGAACTTTACAGAATTGCAAAAATGAACAAGAATAAATACAAAACCTACATTGTAGAAGAAATGGCTTCTTCTCGTGGTATATCAGTTCTTCGACTTCCCCCTTATCATTGTGAACTTAATCCCATAGAATTAATATGGGCTCAGGTAAAGGGGGAAGTTGGAAAAAAAATACTAGGTACTTTTAAAATAAACGATGTTGTGAAATTGTTTGAGAGTGCTGTAAGTCATGTTAGTAAGGAAAATTGGACAAACTGTATCGAGCATGTTATCAAAGTAGAGGCAAATATGTTGAAAATTGACAATATTTGTGATGATTCAATCGACCCTATTATTATTAATGTCAACATCGATTCTTCCTCTTCCGAGTCGGATATAGAATAAAATGTAAGTAATAAATGTATTCCAATAATTATTTCTTTTCATTTTTTATTATATTATAATTTAAATCGTATTTTTTTCCCAAAATACACACCACTGCATTGCGTTATTGCTTATCTGCTAATCCTTTAACAATGAAGAAACCCTAAATTTTGCTACAACTGAAACAAATACGGGGTCGATCTACCTGGTTTTTAGATTTACGGAAGAAATGTAATTTAAAGTAAGAGATTTATCAAAAATTTCATGGTGCTCCCTGTAAAGGTTTTGCATACTTAATTAGGGTTTATTACTCCTCGTACTTTCTGTACAGACTATAGATATACGGGGGTCAATTTGAAAAAGAACGGTTTTAACTGATGATTATAATTTGGCGAATCACGCCATTTTAGATATCAATGGGGACAAATGTTGAGGCGTTAGCTTTCTTACTTTCAACCTCCTGATTCCCAGGGCATCTACAACTTAAATTTTAAATGGTAACCACTATTTATTTTGCCATTTTTGAGTTACTTTTGTAATTTTTAGATAAGTTTCATTTTTTTTTTCAAACTTGAAATACACTTAACCTCACGAATGTGTGGAATGTATTCAAGTCTTCGGAATATTAGTAGAAATGAACATAACATAACATAATGATGCCAACAAACGCTTCAATTTGTAGAGTATGAAAGCTCGGACTTCAGATTATCAAGCCGGGCTCAGGCGACTCGGTTAGTTGGGGAATACAATTATTTGCGTACTTGGGAAGTATATGAGCTTTGCGAATTGCGATGGCAAGCAGGGCGCTCATACGACGTGTACACTATGTACAGTTCACCAGTACGCGAGCGCGAACATTTGGCTAAATAAAAAAATTACGATTTTGATGTTTAGCCATCCAAATGACTAGCTCATTTTCCTAAAAACAAAAAATTCCAACACAATCTCATCTGTCCATTCCATTTTAATCAAAAAAGAACAATAAAAAAAAACGTCTGTACGCTCCTGGTAGTCTTTGAAAACTAAATGAATAGTCCCACTAGTAAAACCAAATTATTTGTGCATTTCGTTTGAGCGCCTCTACAAGTATGTACTTGGCAAGTGTGCGAATAATCGTGATCCCTGACCATTTTTACCGACCCGAAATGGAAAACCAACGAGTGACAATTAATTGTACAAGCAGGTACAAGTAATCCACTCACACGACATGCCAGGTATACACAAGTAACTACACGCCAACTACACGAGTCGTCTGAGCCCGGCTTTACATGTTGGAGATATACACTAATCCTTCAACAAATTACTAATTTGTATTGATTTTATTCAATTTATCGAGTAGTACCTACGGGAAGTACCGGGAAAAAATTCAAATTATCGAAAGATTAAAATTAACGGATATCAAATTATCGAGAGTCGATTGTAATTCTATCAGCCGCACTCTGACCACAACACCCGGGCAAGATTAGGTACTCTGAACCTCTCCTCTGAACTAATTCGGCAAAATACGGACAAGAAAATAATCTATCGATACCAGAGCTACTGTGACCACAGTCTTAGTAAATGCCATCGTACTTAATCTGACCCAATATATATTCGTGAAAAATGCTATTTCTCTAATTTCGACTATCGATTTTAGCAAGTTATGCAAGCGGTTTTTTGACTGTAGAGTTTTTTCAATATCATAATATTCCCAATCCCTAGTTAATTTTTCTAATATAACTTACTACTATTAAATTTAAAAAAAGATCAATTCTTATCATTAGAATTTTTCCCATTTTGGCAACTCAAAAAAGTGCAGTAATGTTTTTCAGGTAATTACTTATAATTTTGCTTAACAGTCTTGAACTTCTGGTAACCGGAAGTAAAATAACCCTGTATTATTTTAGTTTCGAATAAGGCATTTTAATACGAACACAAAAATATAGGGTCGGACCTTTTTCATTTCAATACCAATGGAGATATAAACAAAAACGTATCTAAACCATTAATAGTAGTTTTCCTACAACCACTAAGCAAAACACGCTTTTCTACACAAATTTTGATACGCAAAGCAGGCCTTTTCTTGATTCTTTTGATAACCGTTGGGAAAGTAATGCGAAAAGTACACGCTATATGGCACTTTTCCGCACCGAAATTTAAACTAAGAGTTTCGGCTCGAACTGCAACCGAAAATTTGTTACCTGAGGTTTCAATACAAAATACAACAGAAACAGTTCATATCATAACCATAACAGTCCTCATTCATCGACTAATGAACCAAATACGAATTTGCCAGTCGTACGGTAAGAAGGGTAGGTTAGGGCGATCAATCATACAAAATTCGTCTTGTTCAAAAACTTTCCGTAGACGATTTCCACAGACGTTTAAAGTTTTGTAAAATTATTATGGATAATAATTTTGTAAAAAATGTGGTGTTTTCAGGCTACATATATGTTTAACGATACAGTTAATCGACATAAGAGGTGTCAAAGTAATCCTCATCAGGTAGGTACATTCATACATACATGGCCTTATACGCAACATCACCAAAAATTGAACGTTTTTGCCGGTATTCATAACTACAAAATCGTTACCACTCGATAGGGCATTTCATAACAGATGGATTGGAAAAATGGATACTTATTAATTGCCCGCGGAAAGTTGACCTTAATCCACCGGATTATTTTTGTTGGTAGTAATCCTATTTTATTTTACTGTCTTGTCATTCATTTAGTTTTATTCAATAATATGATTATTGATTTCGTTAATGGACTACACTAGATATCATTAGCATCTTCCTTTTTTATATACCATATATACATACTATACTTATTAATATCTTGGTTGGCATTGTATTAGAAAATATCGCTATAAAATGCTAAAGTTTAAATTTACAGGGTGTTTGAGTATTAGCTTTAAAAACTGTTGAAGAAATTAGAAACAAATACGTTATTTACTTTATCTATCTTCCAAATTTTATTTCGATATCTCTAACAATTCCAGAAAATTTCAATTGATTCCAAACATTTGTCCATCACTGTATATAAGAATCAAAATCCTTAGGACTCTTTCACTACAATTTATTTGAACTGTGATTTGACCATTTGTATATCAAAAACTGTCCATTAAATCACTTGTGCCTATGAAGACATCCGATAAGGGATCTATTTTCTCTAAATTTAAACAAAATAAATGATATTGTATTTCATAAACATCACATATATTGAAATACAAAAACACATCTTCGCCAACTCCTTCAGTACGGCCCCTCCTACATGGATTTAATTTACGAACCTTCCTTGTAAATCCCGTCTTAAGCATGGTAATAAATATCTTTTTAATTCAATTTAGCTGCCGTTCGACACAAATAAAATAAATTTTCTCGAATACAATACATAATCTATAATTCATATGGACGAACAAAAACTAACAGATAGCTTGTTACCTATAAATTTATATCTGGTAGGTACCACTCACCCACCACAGTTCAGTTCAAGATTCGAGACAAAAATTGATTCTAAAATACCGAGTCAGTAGAGAAGATCGTCTGGCATTCGAGTGAATTAACCATTGACAGCATAACTGCCGCCCAAATACAAAACGTAATTTTTTTTTATTAAATGTTGAGTAGAATACATAAATCGATATCGTGTTTAATAGTTTGGTGATTTGTTATAATTGAATTATTGCATTATAAAAAGTTCAAATGTGTAAATGAGATAAATACCTTATAAATAAGAGCCAATTTACACGACATGTTATTTTATACAAATTTTAAAAACTTATTTTAAGTGTAATTTCTCTACGTTGCAAACGTATTTTATCGAAAATTATGTACAAAATTTACAATGAACAAATTTTATAGGATGTGTTCTAAAAAATTTACAAAATTGACGTGGACTTGTGCGCAGATTCTATAAACACGTTGATCGGTCTACGGTCTGTGCCTAACCTAAAATAACCAAGATTGTGAGTGATTTTGAAATTTGGACGTTCCTTAACAAAAAAAACAATAAAAAAACCATGTCTAGTTCTAAACAGCAGACAGATGTATTGGTCCATAATCCCCAAAATTTAAATATTTCCGCCCCATATTTGACTTGGCATATGATCACCACTTTCAGTTAAGACATGTGATTCAACATCACAAAACTTAACTAGCTCTTTGTCCGTGTTTCATTTAAATCCAAAGGGTTTCTCGATCTTGGAAATGGCTAGCTACAACTTGTTCGATTACCCGGTAGATTAAAATGCTTTATTTCCGGCCCAGTCAAACCATATCTCTTTGAATTTCGCAATATTGGTTTGTTGCAGTTATCCGTGATGTCCATAGTGACGTATTCATGTATTAGGAACCATGTGTAGGGAGAGAGCACGTTACATATGCTCTGGCCATTTCATTTTAAGTGATATAGTATGAAAAATGTCTTAAAGTAGGAGTCTTTATCCAATCTGATAGACGGCAACTAGAATGTATTCTTCGAGCAATGAATAAATCTAAACTAATTCAGTCAATTTAAACCCTTCCTCACACAGCACGGCACTGTTGTTGGAAGCTGCGATATTTGCTGTGTTTATTACCCTCCTTGTTTTGGAAATGAAAGATCTATTTATATGTTGGATACAAACAGTGTGTGTGTGTTCAGTATAGCCAGTGCCGGATTAAGCAAGCGCGGGGCCCGTAGCAAATAAATAGATAATTTTAACATTTCAATTCTGCAACACACCCACACTAAGTGTCGGGTAAGAGTTCTTGCATACGTCAGACTTTTGGTAGAGCTGATTACACTCAGGCAGAGATCAGTGGGTTTTAATAATCGGGGCCCCCTTTAGCGCGGGGCCCGTAGCAATTGCTACTCTTGCTACGTGGTTAATCGGGCACTGAGTATAGCGGGTTATTCATCTAATCTCTTTAGTGATTGAAGGTAACATACACAAGCTTCACCTCTTAAATTTTAAAAATATCTACGATTTATCGGTCATTAATTCACATATTGGGTAATAAAAACACGTAATAATCTGGCAACTCATTCTTTGATAACAAGTCTTTTGAAGTTGACGCGTGTCACTGTGCTTTCGATCAATCTATATTGACAATCGTTCTGTAATTAACGGTCTGATTTAAAATCCCTGCTTAAATCGACCACAAGACTGTTGATACCTCAAATAATATAGGAACGAAAATGAGTCATGACTCATGGTATAGGTACTTATTGGAAATGTTTGGGAGGAATTGAAGGATTACACTTCAGGGTTAAATAAAGAGTGATCTGAGCAATACAATGCATCCATAACGAAATTGCTAGTATAAAAACAGCGTGTAAAATTTTAAGTTATTCAAAAAAGAAGAAAAAAGCGGTAAAAAGCGACGACTTTTTATGTTATTTCAAGAAAAAAAGCTTCTTTGCACTTCCGACACACTGTCCCGTTTTGC
This sequence comes from Galerucella pusilla, assembly GCA_910591695.1. Lineage (NCBI taxonomy): Eukaryota > Metazoa > Arthropoda > Insecta > Coleoptera > Chrysomelidae > Galerucella > Galerucella pusilla. Next base: position 168,233 of record CAJUYI010000406.1, read on the forward strand.
AATAATGGTAAAGTCCGTCGTAAATAATGTTTCTAATAATCGAAATTTCTAGACTTAAACGGCTCTATTTTGTTGAAAAATGTCGCAAGTTCCAATAGAACATACATTAAAGACTAAGCCTGACACGCCACATTTTATGTGCTTCCAGAACTTTTACATATACATTCTTTTGCTTTAATTTCATATATCAAGTGTGCGGAATGTACGAACATGATTTACGCAAGAGGATTGTGAAGTTTCAGTTCCTTCATGCCGAGCTTAAGTGGAAACGTTATGGAAAGTATTGAAACTCTGAAAAATGTGTGGATAGTTCAAGGCTAAATCATGGGCGTAACGGAAAATGATTTTCGTAGGCATTGTAGGTAAATGGAATTAATTGGAAATTGTTCCTCTTTTAATTCCATGAAATTTATGTAGGATTGATAATCTTGAATAGCTTTATTAAAGTTTATTAAAGTTATAGCACTTAAAAAAATTTTGAAAGTTTGCTATTGCTGGGGGTAGGGAAATGAAAGAATGAAATGAGCATGTAAGTTTCGCGTTATTTATAAATATCTATTATCTGTTCACTACGCCTCGGCTCTTCACACCAGATTGATGTTTTGTTCTGTGATCCGCGACCTCAGTCGTCTTTGGCTGTGCATATTGTTTGTTTTGTCCGTTTGTGGTCTGTTTGTAAGGTTTTTGTTGCCGTTTTTGTGTTGTATTTTTAATATGATTTAAAAACTTAAACAGCATACATATCAAAGAAGCATAACCTCAGGTTTAATTAACTTTTGTTTTGTCATAAATGAAGCCACAGGTATATATAATACACGGATTTACTATACGATAGAACTTATATGATTAGTCGGCTTAAAGTCCATAGACGTGCTAGTATGTCATGCTGCATTACACCAATGAGGGCAGCATTCAGAAATAGCGTGTACAATTTTATATTTGAGATGAAAATTATGTAATTTATTATATTTCATTCATTATAAAACAAATAAAAATATATAACATGGAGCTCACTATTATACTTTTTTTCGAAAATTAGTCAATGGGTTTGTGTTCCGTTCTAGCTGAATAAATATTTTTCATTTATTGGTATTACCATCATGCCTAATTAATAAAATTCCATGCCTTCAGGTACCTGTATGCTCTTATTTTCAAAAAGGTAATTTAAACGTTGATTAAATTTTTGTTTATTTTTTTATCTAAAATAAATGTATTTTGTCAAACATCTACGGAGATATTGCAAATACTATTTTTTGCGCGATCGATCTTTTTTGTTTATTTACAGCATCGGTAGTCAGGGCGGTAGGTTGTGTTTACTGGTTTCTAAGTCTAACACTTCGGTAGGTAAGTAAATTTCTTACCGACGTCTTAGCCCTACATACATTTAAGTGGTCCTAAATAATATATTACTTCATTCATTACACAACAACAAAAAATAAGATTTATATTTTTTTAATGAACAGAACAGACCAGAACAATATAAAAAGTAATAAATAGCATTTCACCATAATGCAATTTATTTTTTAAACTGATCGAGAAGTATAAATGTCACTTTTGACATTCCGTTCATTTCGAAGAAATTCAAAGAATTTAATTCTAAATTTATTTCAATACGAACGCGCAAAAAATGGTATAAGCGTCAAGGGTAATACCGGTCTAAAGCAAGATTAGAGTTCCAAACATTGCTGTCGACCAGTAAACAACCCTTACCGTTCTTAATACTTAATATACTATTAAAAACACGGATTTTTGAAGTCCCCTAAAAAAGTACGCTCCTGACTCAACTGATTGTCTTTTGCCACAATAATTTGGTCAATTAGCGTGTATACAGGATTTTATTTTATTCTATTTTAATTGTTGCAATAAACTTAAAAACATTTTTGAATAGAGAATGAAGAGACCTTTCAGACGATATATCACAAGCCCATTTAAGAAAATTGCGGGTTGTACCGAAGGAGGTTGAAAGAAGGGATGGCATTTTCATATTGATAAGCTTCATCCAAATACCAACCGGTGGCCAGCTAATAGATATATGTTTATTCTTTTATTTCATTTTTTACTTTTACCTCTGTATGGAAATTCGCTACCGCTCAGATATCTATAGATAGGTACTAAATAACAGCGCTGAAGTATAAATATATCAAAAGCGCATGTTTCTCATTTTACGGATATTGCACTTGTCTTTGACGTAGATCTTCTCAAGCTAACAGCTCACGAGAGTTTCTGTGGACTTTTTGTTTTTCTACTTTATTTGGTTGAAATGCTGAATCTTTCATTATATTATTTCTGGACCAGCGAATCGCAGAGAGTTAGTAAATTGTCTTATACTTATACTAAAAGACAAAATGTGCTTTCACACTTTCGACATGTATAGTGAATATTACCATTGTTTTCTGAGTGTACATTCACCCCTTTGATAAATAGATTCTTTTAGCTACGGAAATGCTGAAACCTTGAAAAATATGCATTTTAATGTATGAAACGTAACCATCTGTGCCACGCTTATAATTCTATTCGAATATTATTTTAGGAGAGCGAGAACTCACTTTCACTAAGTGCTTTTATATTATTGCTCTTTTTATTCTTGGACTGTGAGTTGAGTTGCGTAGAAAAAGATAATGCTGTACATTGTTGTTTGCAATATTCTTTTTACGAACAAGATGTATTAGTTGAAAATTTTCTTTGAACACTACGCAGAACAGTTTCTGGATTTATTCCTGAGAAAACGTAATGGAGACAGACTAGGAAAACAACCAGAAACAAAAAACGCTCAAAAATCTGTATAGAAAAGTAGTTAGTTGAAAAATAAAGAAAATGAATTTTATTGATAGATGTCGAAGATAATAGCTTAATACTATTATAAGACCGGTCACTAAGAAGCAACAACTACTTCCCTGGCGATGTGTCACGAAGAACATAACCAACCATTCTGGATTGTAATTAGATTGTGATTAGAAGTTTTAAAAAATGGCGAAGTGGAAAAATTGAAAATGTAATACATTACTAGAGCGGAAAATGATAATTCGTACAAGTGATGTACACAATTTTTCCTATCACTAGATAGTAATTTTACGTACTAATATGCCGGGTGGACCAATAAACCGGTCTCTCGTATATACCGGGTGCTTCTAAATTCATGCAACAAAATTCAGGAGGTGATGAAATGAAATGAAATTAAGATGAGTCTTTCCTATAACAAAAGTTCCTCAGCCCACCCCTTTCCGAGATATCGCCCTTAAAAAGTGGTGACTACAATTGAGTTTTTATTTTTTTTCTAAATTTTCATCAAAGCTATATAGAAACTTGGGATTCTGTAATTTCCGTGCACTCGCAAAGGACTAACCACGGGTATTTTTTCAATATTCCGGTTGAGTTATACGGGGGTGAAATTAGCCACCCTCACTTTATATCATATCAAAACTTTTTTTCGACTTATGGTTTTGTGAAATGAAATTTAACTCAAAATCTTTTTTTTTATTAAAAAAAAAATTTTTATTCTCAATCTTTCCCCCCCAATATCAATAGCTGCAGAGAAACAAAATAAACACCCAACATTTAGGTATAATTTTTTAAATAAATTGAGGGGAAAACAGTAAAGATATAAAATATAATACGACTCATAATAAATGCTGGAAATACACTAAAATTACAAAATTTTAAGTTTCTAGCTTAACTGAAATTTTAGAAAAAAAAAATAAAAACTTAATTTTAGTCACCACCTTTTAAGGGTGATATCTCGGAAAGGGGTGGTCTGAGAAAATTATGTTATAGGAAAGACCCATCTTAATTTGATACGAGTAATCAGCTCCTGAATTTTGTCGCATGAATTTAGAAACACCCTGTATATTGTATGAATAGAGCTCTGTGAAATTCAATATGTGTAATAATACGTCATTTGTGACTATGGTTATTGTCAATTTGAAAGGTTAACGAATAATTTTGAAATCAGTTTGAGAATAATAGAAGTAACAAAATAATTAACATTTGGAAATAATAGAAGTAAAAAAAGTTTGAAGAATATAATAATTGATATAATATTGAAATTTTCACAAATTTTGCTATTTTCTACATGCAGTCAACTAAACTGAGTTGTTGATTATTTGAAAGTTTGTATTTATTATTAAATTGTTCAGTAAACATTTGAAACTAAATTCGATTTAAGAATAATTCTTAATATTAAACCCAAAACCCTGCGATAAGAAAAACTTATTAAATTACAGAAAATTAATAAAACAATGTAAAAATTATCATAGACAAATAGAACAGTTCAAATCAATATACCTAATATATTGAAAACTATCTTATAACATTTTAACGCAAAACCCCTAATTTAACCACGACTTTTTTTTATAAATCACTTGTTTAACGTTATAAATAAACAAAATAACACCCGTATATTGCTTAATCAATTCATTCTTCTTTCATATGGTAAACATACAAGAGTATATACCTAATTAAAGAAAACTGTTATATCGACCCACCATTCGAGAACCGAATGACTGGACTAGCCTACACGATCGTGTCGAATCCCACACATCCGGATCATCGTTTTTCAAAACCTACTTCATGAATAAAGTTGTAAAGGATAAATTTTGATTTGACCAGAGCAGAAATTTGTTTTTATTGTGAAATTAAGAACAGAAAAATAGAATGCAAGTTGAAAGTGTGGGAATTGATAAATTGCCTCGTAGTTGGTTTATTGAAAACCAGTTTTAGAATTTATTTTAAAATGAAATGAATTTGAAACTATTTGTGATGAAATGGGACATAGAAAATATGAATTGCACAATATAAAAATTAACAATTCTTTTTATCGCTGACAGCCTCATGAAGCTGGGGTAAATTGGGGATGTATGTATGTATATGGAGTGATATACACTGAGACCTTTTTTTCGAGCCGAGATGGGAAGCTCATATTCGATTGGGTCCTGAGCATTATCTGGACAGGGAAAGCTTACCAAACAAACCCACCTCAAACTCACCGTTCAATCCGCTTTAAAATTACTATCCTCATACTTCATACTTCATTAAGACCTAAAATAACTATTGTGCCCCCTTACTTCTACCTAGTTCCTGAGGAGAGTCCCTTTAGTTCTATTTACCGGAGGAATTTTAGGATATATGCATGCTTTAACTCTTCTTGCCAATGGTTAGACCTATTTTTTTCAGCTTTGCTGATTTTATCCAACATTACAAAAGCAGAAGGGCTGCAGCTCCAAAAGGGTGTTTCAGTTCCCCTTTTTGCTAGTTCATCTGCTATTTCATTTCCCTTTATTCCAGTGTGTCCCGGGGTATACAAAATAGAAGTTTGCAATAAAAGGACTGAAACAGAGTGGTTATATTGTAAACTTGCTATGATAGTTTTCAAAAAGTATAAGCCCATTTTAAGCACCTCATGAGCTTTATCCACTGTTTTTTAATCTAGATTTCTTTTATAAATCGTTCCATTATACGCAAACATCGCTTTCTTCTTTGAAGGTATCTGCCCACTGGCTTTTCTTTTAGCGCAATGAGATTGATACAAAAAGTTAATAGTGAATATTTTTTAATAGGCCCTCTCCACTTTTGGCCTGTGGGGGTACTAGAAACAACACAAGTTTAAACGTTTGAACTGCATTAATTAAAAAATCTGTAGCAAAAAACTCATTTATATATCATGCACCAAGATTATATAACCAACCGCCTCCATATTTGAAAACAATAATAAAAAAGTATCTTGTGAATCATTCTGAAATATTGAAAATATTAGCAATGGTGCCTGTGCTGAACATACAATATCATTTTATTTATATTTATTTATATATTATTATTATTAATAAAATAAAATTTATAAATGTTAATAATTATTTTAGCATATTTGTTAAATTTTTCTTACTGTTTATCATAATATAACTATATACACAACTTACACCACACACCACACTTACAACACAAGCTTATGCTTATGCTTAGGGCAGTGTCAGTTTCTCAGTATAGGTCTTTTCATGATCTAAGAAACTGACCTGACCCGAGATGGGATAATGACATGCAATGAAGCCATAAAAGTATTAGTCGTGACAGGGTCGTATTTATTTTTTTGGGGAATAATAAATTATTATTTTACCGAAAAACTGTATAAGATTTCTGGGTCATTCTTTTTCTAAATTCTTAGTGAGTACTTTTTCTTTTTCATCAAGTCAAGTCAGTTTCTTAAATCGTGAAAAAAACTATACCAACTTATCAGCTTTTGTTTTTTTAATGATGTATTTAAATGAGGGAATAAAAATTGATTAATTGATTGATAATGGCCGTGAAAAGCAAATTTTGATAAAGTTCAACATAGGTATATAATTTTTTTTATTACAAAATAATTTTTTTCATAGAGGATATGACCGTGTGTACGTATATGTGTGAATTTGGAATAATGTCAAATTTAATTTACAAATCGATCTGCTTCAGCTTTTCACACAAACACATTATTTCCCGAGTTATTCAGGTGTTTCCAGACTACGACCTCACTGTATAGATTTGTGTTTATTGTTGCATGAAGCCCACCATCAAAACTACTGTGTAAAATGCAAATTAAAATATTTTTAATTTTTATTACTTGATTACACTCCGATTATGCAAAGTTGTAATTGCTACACAGATAAAATGAATAAATTTTATAAATTCGCCCACTGTCAACTTTCTTTCAAATTAAGGTACTCGTATATTTATTGCGATAACATTATCTTTGCTTCTTTTATTCGAAGGATACAGATTGTCACAATTAAAAAATGGTTTATATAATCCCTTTATGTAGTATAGTTCTTTTCGCGATCTGAGAAACTGACTTGACTTGACTTACTTGACTTAGTCTTGAGATGCAATAAAACCATAGAGCAGCACTATACCTGAGGAAAAAGATGAAAAAATTAAATATTTATAATAAGAAGGATCCAAAAGTCTTATAGAGTTTACAGGTAATAATTTATTATTCGCCAACAAAATAAATACGACCCTGTCACGGCTAATACTTTTATGGCTTCATTACAAGTCACTATCCCATCTCAGGTCTGGTCAGTTTCTCAGATATTGAAAAAAACTATACTAGGAATAGTTTAACTTGAAAAAATGAATTTTCGTTTTTGCCATAACTAGGCTGTCCAAAGTAATACGAAAATAGCAATTCTTATTTTCTTCTCAAATTTCTTGCTTTTATATTATATTGAACTTTCATCAATTGATGATCGTTGCTGAGATATCGAGTTAAAATGTAGAAAATTTTAGAGACGAACATGTTTCTGCTAATTTTTTCTTTTTCGTGATATTAAACTCGTAGGTACAGGGTAATTCATTATATATGTCCCAGCCCCTACCATAGTTATTATTCTATAAACAAAAAAAAAATTTAAATAAAAGTTGTGTGGTTATAAATTTATTATAAATTTTATTATAACGTAATATCTAAAGAACGGTGTAAGATAGGGGTATGACATGGTATATTTTTGAAATCAGAAGAAGAGCATCTTTTCAAAAATTCAATAATATACAGGGTGTCTCATTTAAAAAAACGAATAATTTTTTTGTGTCCCCTAAACTACGCACGCCACTGTACTTTTGTTACCGTTATAATAAAATTAGTTTATAACCACACAACTTTTATTTAAAAAACTTTTTTGTTTATACAATAATAACTATGGTAGGGGCTGGGACATTTATAATGAATAACCCTGTACAACATGCTAAAACATGAAATATATTTTTCAACGAAGTGTTTAGGAACTTGGTCTTGAAATCAATTTAAAAATAGTTTTTTTGATTTAAAGCTCCTTTTTTAATATGCTGGAGTAACAATTAGTTAACCAATAAGAAATGTATTAATTAGGGTTATCAACAATTGATAATATTATTGTTGAATTGCTGGTGCTATAGATACGTGCGAAAATTTGGAGCTTCGCCAAATTGGGCTCAGCCGGTTTCTATAGCTGGACATTTTAAAATGGAATATCTGCCCAGACCTCCGGCCCGTTTTAGCCATCTGCAAAATGTCGTTAATGATCAAAGGAATCTCAAACACAAATTAGTTTGTTATGTGTAGTTACGGAGTACCAGTAAACTGTAAACGTTTCTATTGAAACTAGACCGTACTCAAAGCTGCGTTTTTCATACTTTTTATTATCAATAATGATTTTTAGAGCCCTATACCCCAATGCTTAATAGAATGTCATCAACGTTAAACATTTCTGATAAAATTCAGCTAGCAATGAATTGAACAAGCCAGTTTGGTGCAATTGATTTTATTTTCGCGGCAAAGCTACTAAATACCATGCAAGTTAGGTTAGGTGTGGATTAGGGAGTAGTTGAACTAATATCACTGGCAAAGCTGTTTTGAGCTACGGAAAGCTGCTCAATTTTATGCCGCCGGTATAGCCCAATTTGCTGAATTTGGTATATTCACATTTTCGATAACCTATTAAATAAGTGTACGACTTTTCAATATTACTGTATGTTTCGTTGCCTTTGCCGAAATCGTTTATTACCGGAAACTTATTCATTAATTGGTTATGATTTTGTGATTATTTGTAAGTTCAAAAATAAACGGTCGAGGAAAATGGTAATTTATAACCTACCCCTGTACATGAATGGACAGTGTATGCTCAGGACCCTCTTACTATGTTTACGAACGTCAGTTTGTCTTACCGGACAGCGCTATTAAAAACCATTACCGC